>JAYJMB010005489.1:0-153830 GCA_036873735.1 Pouteria campechiana
GCTCTCTAGGCTCTCTCTCTATTATTCACACCCCCTATTAAGGTCCCTATCTGACTTGAGCGTCGGAGTGCCCGCGCTGGGACCACTCCCGGTGCCCTCTAACATTTTCTCTATCTTGCAGGATTCTAGGCGGGATCTTCTCGAGAGCTAGATCAGCATTCCGTTTGGGGACAACCCAAACAATGGGTCACTTTTTTCACCTTTTATGTTCTGGTCCACCAAAATTTGCTGGATTGTAGGCATTGTAGATTCTGTTACCTCAAGGGCATGTGCACATAACCTTGTATGTTATCTCTCAATTTTCTTTCTACCTACTCTGTTGTGTCCCCATGCATCACGACTTTTCATTTTATAAGACTTTCAAATACCTAGGCAAACCAGTGTGTGACTCATTATAAAGCAACAGTGCCTTACATTCAAAGTAGAGAGGTTGACTTCTAATTAATTGGTTTGTGATTCTAACCTCAGGGCAGAATCTGAGTGACAAAAATGGAGGGCAGAGTGTTCAACCCTCTTTAGAAGTGATTAAATCTGTAAAATCAAAGCAAGGGGAAATTCTGACCAAGCCTTTTCTTGAGGTCCGCAAGCATATTCTACCGATTATAAGTATGGTTTAAAAAAAATATATATTTAAAAAAAAATCCTCAAAAAAAGTGAAAATTAGATTATTGTTCAAGTCATGTAAGTTTCTATGATTTATGGTTTCCATGTGCATTTTAGGACTTCCTCATATATGATTGCCTCTACAGGCCTATATCATCTAAATCATCGAAATGGAATCCTGGAATATATCTTCTTAATTAAGATGTCTTACTATTTAAAGTTTTCATGTTTTAAACCTTTAAGAAAACATCATATGAATTTTTTCTGTATTTATTACAATGGAGCAACAAGAAAATTAGATTGCTTGTCCTTCTTTACAAGGAACATTGTTGGAAATAATTGGACACTTTTCTTACATGATGCCTCTTGTTATTATTTTACTAGATAAGATCGGTGCTGCTAAGTCAATTGTAAAATCTAATGTAGGGGGCAATATTTCGGTGAGAATTTTCTTTTCTCACCTTCAATTGTATATATAGACACTTATATTATTCTTTCTTTTTGTTGAAAATTCCATTTTCTAGAAGGATCTTTAAATGATGGATATTGACTAGTTTTTTCAAGATCTAGCATCTTGCTTCTACCTTCTACTTCTTCATCCATATTAATGTCACTTTGTTCATGTCCTATGCAAAAGGATTATCTCAAAAGAGTTTAATGCTAAAGCACTTTATCATATTTGTTATTTTCACTTAATATGCACATGTAAACTACTTAATTTGATTAGATGATGCTAGCCCTTGTATTTGTTATTGGTCTAAAGCTTAGACAAAAACTCAAGAGAGAAGGGGTGAATTGAGTACTTAAAAAAATAGCTAAACCCCTTTAAGATTAAATGCCCCTCTAGCAATCAATATAATCACTTAATCAATATGCAAATAAATAAGACACAAGGATTTTTATAGTAGTTCGAGTAAACACTCTACTCCGCTCTTCCAAGAGTACTCTTCTCTTAGTGTCTTAGGTTCCACTATCTCCAATAATAGAAATACAATCAGTGCACCCTGCACTTTTCTAGATTCTAGCTCTAGGAAGCATATTTATAGTTCTCCCAATACTTTTCTAGATTTTAGTTCTAAGGGGCATAATCACAGTTCTCCCAACACTCTTCTAAATTTTAGCTTTATGAGGCATAATTATAGTGCTCCCAACACTTTTCTAGATTCTAGCTCTAGGGGGCATAAATAGCTCTTATATGCACTAAAACAATCATAGCTCTTCTTGAGTCTAGTTTCAACCACTAGCTTAAGGGAATTATAATAAATGAATATCAAAAGTTAAAGTATAGATACTTCTCAATAAGCACAAGGGAAGATTTCTGAAGATTATATTCACAAGTAAATGATCTTCTTGAAAGCAGTTGAGAGCCTTCAAAGAGAGTTGAGAAAGGTTTGAATGCAAAACTTATGACTCTTAAAAGATTTAGAAGATTTTTAGCTTAGTTCAGTAAATGCTCTCAAGAGGATATTGAATATTTTCCTTCGATATGTCTTCTTGATCCAACGATGTTGCATTTATAACTATTTTCAATTACAGCCATTAATGTCAGGTAAACTCCATTAATGATAGAAGACTGTTTTGATTAACACATTTGAATTCTTTGACTTTTTGCTTAATCTTCGTTCGCTGAAATGCCCGCAACGTAGACCATGGAGAAGATGATTTTCTTATTCATAATAAGTATCGATCGAAGAGTTATTGCAATGGCTAATTCTTTCATTAATATGAAAAGGGCATCATTAATGCTAGATAAAAACTAACAATTTAGTTTATTCATTACTCATCTTTACTTATGACAGATAAAGTATCTGTCTAGCTGTTCATCAGACAAAGTCCCTTTGTTTTCCAGTTTGTCCATAGTAAGTAACAAATGAATCATGGAGGTATCGACAAATCATTGTTTTATCAATTTCATCTATTGGGTTATCTGTTGTAAGTAACAAATAAATTATAGAGGTATAGACAAATTATCTTTTCAGCACTTCATCTATTAGATTATCTGTTGAAAGTAGTAGAAGAACTATAGGAGCATAGACAGATTATCTTTTTAGCATTTTGTCTGGTGGATTGTCTGTTGTAAGTAACAGACAAATTATTAAGGTGTAGACAAATTAACCTTTTGTCTGGTGGATTATCTGATGCAGGTAGTAGTGAATTTAGATGTACAGACGAATTCCATTGCTCCACCAAATGAACTACTTGGCTCTACCAAACAAACTCCACTTCTCCACCTTTGTCTATTTTTAATAGAAGATCATTAGCTTGGTGAGCTATACGATTGTGTCTTACTTATGACAGACAAATTACGTTGTATGCATGTTATTTTGCATTCATCAGATATAATCTCTACTTTGAGATATGAATGGAAACTCGATTCATTCCTCTTCATTTGAACTTTGTCTATAGAGGTACTTTGTCTTTGCTTCTGCACTAGCCCAAGTCTTTTTAGTCAGATAGATTTACACTCTGGAGTGTCTTCTCTATGTTCATTTGTCAATGGGGTCTGCAACTTGTTTCTACATGTTAAATACTTAGCAATCACCAGTAGTATATAATCTTTAATCAAGTTTTGTTTATTATCAAAACCATTGCATTTATACTAACATTTGTAACTCCAAAGATGCAAACAACCCATCTAAAGCATGCCAAGGAGGTCTAGGCAAGGATGTGGACTATCCTTCCTATAGACCCACTTTTGACTTTCATCTCTTTAAAATATTTAGTGATAAGACCATAGCTACTAGATTGATGATTTACAAAATGGATATCTCATGTTAAATATAGATGTATGCAGTCTATCATGTGGAATATAGCTTTGAGTCCTTTTCTTCTTAAAACAACTTGATTGGATGATGTCATTTTCTAATTGGTGGGTTGAATAGTGGAGAATGTAGAGTGAGGTGGTAAAGTGAATGGAGAAATTTACATGGGAGACCATTCGCTATTGTGTAATAATCTGAAAATATGGCAATAGTAAAGAGCTTTCTTATGTAAATAAGTGTAACCAGATAAAGCATATGTAAATAGGATTTACATGGGAAAATGATGAAAAAATCATATGTAAATATACATTGAGGGTTGGACACCAATCAAAAAACATCTTTTGATCTTTTAGGTCATTTTTGAGGAGAAAATCAATTCCTTAACGCTAAACATCATAACTACTTATAGACTAATGAGTGTAAAATCATGGATCCAATTCTAAATGGTCTAATTGATTAGGATTTATGTTGATAATGAACTTAGTTTCTAGACTTAAAATTCACCTAAGTTCTTGATGATTAGTTTCAGCCCATTTTTCTTTATTGAATGATCTTTGTTATTCTTATTCTGGGTTTGGATAGAACACCTTTTAAGAAAACCAGTTTCAAGGTATATTTCTCCTTGTGATGACCCTAAAAAGTATACTTTCAGTATAATAGACTTTCTATGTTTGGTGAAATGAAGATTTAGATGACTATCTCTATGAAGTAAATGTGTACATTCATAAAATAAGTATAGTTATGAAACATAATGGTGGGTTGTTGCTTTTTATCAGGTAGTCATGGTTTTAACCTTTATAATTTCTACTTTTTATGATATTTAAAATTTTCATTAGTTCATTTACAATTTTTTTTCTCTCAAATGAATATTAGAAACCAAAGTTAAAGGTGGATTTGATGAATTGAAAGTCTGATGTATAGTTTGAAAAAGAAAAATCTTGACTATGATAGCCATAAAAGGGGTAGTAGTAGTTGTTAAGAATTATTCTGTTAGAGTGTTGACTAATTGCAGCCTCCATTATTTTTATTTAACACCTTGACCACAATACTTGTCAACCCCCCCGCCAAAAAAAAGAAAAAAAATTATGTGAAAGATAATTCAAGTAAAACCAAAAATTGTTGCATGTCAACATTGAAATGTAGAACTAAATTCACACATTGGCAAACTTTCCTTCTGGCTCTACTCTAAATGGGATAGTTTTGTGCTTCATGCTTGGCATTTTCTATAAAACCTTCCACTCCATCCAATAATGCTTACTTGGCTTTTGCATATAATAGTTATGATGAGGATGATACTGGTTATTGCTGCGCTAATGTATGCCTAGTGCAGTGTCAATGTAAGACTTTGCTAGGACCAGCTCCTAGTAATAGAGGAAGGTTTATGCTTGATGGGAAGCCAATTGTAAAACAATTTCCTTGGTTGTGGAACATTTTGCCTATCTACCATTCAAAACCCAATGTCCTAAACTTGAATTACTAGAAGGCTAATAATGAGAAAGGTTTTTCCCAGTTAGAGAGGTTTGACATGGTTTTATTGTTGATTGTGAATTGCCCTTATGCAGAGGTTGGAGTCAAAATATTCTTCAAATTCCTCATAATTTAATTTCTTATATAGCATAATAAGGGCAAAGGTCAAAGCAAAAACAACAAAAACTTCTTTAGGTTGTACAAATGGTCTTCTATGGCTGACAAAGTAAACAAATTGTACCCACATTCTTAATTGCACACTAATGTGTTCTGTGGCCATTTGTCTACGCTTGTGTACATGTCTTTTCTCCTTTGACAATCATGCATATGCTAATTTCCTTAGGGCAATGGACTTCTTGATAGAACTATTCTACAACTTGCTAGAGCAGCCTGATTGGACCATGTCTCAAGTCTGCAATGATTCCTACAATAAGACGTCGAAGAAATAGCATGGTTGGCTTACTAGTTCTAGCTTCAATGTAACATCCATCAATCCCTGGAACTGACTTCAGATGTTTTCAGATCAAACCATGGGCAGTTGGATAAGTTGGTATGCTTTGGATGTGGTATAACTTTAAGCAATGTGTTTAAAGACACTTGCAATGCCCTAATTCAAGTCCATCTAATTCAATTCGGAATCTCAATCAAGTCCCTTCGACCTTTTACCACAAGAGGTCTATACTGCACTTACCACCTATCTGATTCAATTTGAATTCTCAATCAAGTCGAGTATTTGTCCATTCATTGAATCATATCCTTGATACCCTTTTTGGTGCAGACTAGCATTGGCATGGACAATCTCAAAGCTTCTTGAGGACAGGGTTCTATTTAGCCAGGATCTCCCTCTCTCTCTCTCTCTCTCTCTCTCTCTTTCATGTTGTATTTATTCCCATTTTTGCATTGATTTGTAATCATTGATAATGTTACTTGTTATTAATAAATTTTCAAAAGAACCAAAACTATGCTTTGTTTGAATTTCTTGCAATAACTTCCCTTTTTATTTAGTAATGGCATCATTGTGCTTCTTCAAGTGACCTTTTTTCAGTAGCAAATGAGATTGTCTTCAGGCAACTATGCAATAAAAGAATAAGATTTGAAAATCTTCCCAATTTGATAGGTGGTGCCTGTTTAGTTTTAAGCATCAATTGATGCCACTTGAAAGAAAATATTAGTCCAAATTATAAAAGTGAGAAGGATCACACACTAGCCTAGAAATCAATAAAGGAAGCACACCAACCATCAAACACACCAACCATCAAATAAGGATAAATAAAGAATTGATCGGCAAGAATCACGGTTCATAGATAATTATAATGGTAATTCAGAATATAATTTCACCTCCTAATGAAATATCAATTTGATTGTAAGACATAAAAATTGAGGACCTATCAATTACCAACTAGGAAACCTTTGAGCTAGGTATGCTAGCAACGATTAGTTAATAAGGTAGGTGTAAATTCTATTATTTTCTTATATAGACAAAAATTTGGTGCAGGTATAGATAAAAATATTATGATATTTTTATATTATTCAAAAAAATAAATTATGTATTTTTCTTTACATTCCAATCACCAAAATTGCAAAACAGATAATATTTACATTCTATTGCCATCTCACTTCACTGATCACACCCTTCAGCAGATTGCGTACATGCTCACCACAGTCGAGAGGGGAAAAAAATGGAGTCTTGCTCAAGAAGTAGACTCCTGATTGAGTGACTGGTGGTAGGTGCTGAAGAAGGAAGCATTGAAAACCCATCTACATTCGCCTCATGCATTCGCTTGTAACAAATTCCGTACACACCCAACAATGTAGTAGCATTGCAAGTGTGGTATGTGCGAACTCCCCCACTTGCATGTATCTTTGATTTATGGCTTCAATTGGCATGTAATAATGATTTGTTTTCATTAATCATTTCGTTAAGATTGAACAGAATATTTAGAAAAGGTCACATATAACTTCCCTTAAATTAATTATTCCTTATAATTTTTTTTAAGATTAATATTTTATAATTCATTCTCTGTAAGCAAGTTTCATATAATCTAGTAGACATGTAAATAAATTTTATGATATTTTATGAATCATAAAAAAAGTATGCATTTTCTCACATACATCCAAAAATTTTGTGCACATATTTAGAAAATTTTTATGATATTTTTATGTTATTCAGTTATTCAAAAAAATTGTACATTTTTCAACATAGATTGATATAAACAAGTTGACAATTTTTGTGTGCCCAGGATTTATTCTACATCTAAAAATTTTGCACACATAGATGAAAGAGATTTTTATGATATTTTTTGTTGTTCAAATAATTAATGATGCATCACTAACCAACAAAATGGCAAAAAAGATAGAAATTGTCAGCTGTAAAGTTATATCTAGGTCTATCAAGGTTCAAGTATTTTCATCAAGGTTCGTCAATGTCCAGAAATCTTCCTCATGGTCTATGGAAAACCATCAAGCTCGAGAAAACCATCAAGGTCTATCAAGGTTTGTCAAAATAGTTAATATATTAATTGCATATTTTAGTCAAGCACCATCAAGTATTCTGTCAAGCCCCCTCAAGCTCTCATCAAGGTATGTCAAAAACTATCGAGACCCATCAAGGTCCATCAAACAACCCATTTACACCTATCAATACCCATCAAGACTAGAGACCAAGAAGACCTACCCATTGAGCCATAGGGCCTGTATGGGCTACTTATCAAGGTCTATCAAGGCCTTATAAAGCTATATGGGCTACCCATCAATACCCATCAAGCTTTGTCAAGAATCATCAAGGTCAATTAAGATCCGTTAAGATCCATCAATGACCATCAAATTTTGTTATTAAGCCCAGTAAATACCCATAAAGCCCAGTCAAGACCCATTAAACCCATCGTCAAGCAAGGTAAAGCATGCATGCCACCTACAAACCATGCTCAAGCCATCAATCTTTCTGCTTAAATTAAGTATTATCAATTAACATTTTGTAAATAAAGTTCAGTACATAAATATAACATACTTTTTTCCTACAAAATCAATGGATTAGATTGACATTTCCCATGACCAGATTTTGTCAAATGGCCTTAGTGTGCATCTCCACTGGTGTGGCCAGATGCACCTTATGCAAACTTCTTCCACAAGCCACTATACCCATTCCATGCTCCACATCCCATAATGCTATGTGCCCATCTACATCATCCTCCCTCGGATATTATGAGACCCTGAAATTTCTAAAATGGGAAGAACTATTTTATAGTGTATAAAGGAACTACATATGTATGATTTCTAATATAAATGGAAGAATCATGATGGGTGTGATGGAGGAATTGAGTATTATGAGATACAGGAAGAAATTTTAGTGTTAGAAAAGGACAGAATATGGGATAGGTGGACCACATGTGTCTCTGCCAGTATGCACCACCATAGCATTATGAGGGCTGGAGCTTAAAACGCTCCATCAGCACCATCCTTCAGTCCATTCATTTCCAACCCTCCCCTTTCATTCCCAAGTTTAGAAAAACTTTATTTCACATAGAAATTGATAGATTAAGTTGGGAAAATTGATGATAACCAGTTTAGCAATACTCCAGTATCAAGCAAACACTAAATTTAGCAGATTGAGATCGTGGAAGTTGAAGAATAGATTGGGGTTTCATCTTACAACTAGGTTCAGTGGATTTCAATTGGAGTAAAGTAAGCGGTAAGCAATTTCCATCATCCACTAATAGTTGGTAGTGGCTAGAATTTCTGAATTTTGGATTTTTAAAGTAAATCTTCAGAATTGAGAAGTTAGGGTTTATGGAAAATATAAGTTGAGTAATAGAATGGATGATTGAATTGTGAATTATAGTGTAAGTCCCATTAATATCTTTTTATCCATAATTTGGTACAGAAATCCCAACTTCTGAATTATAAATATATTAAATTTTAGAAATTGCACTCTAACTATTTGATGAAATAGTACAAAAAGGAGTCTAACATGATGAATCTATATTAGTGAATCTGTGATCATTGTTTTTCATTGAAGGTTAACTAAAAAAGTGGGTTATCCTTAAACAGAATTAGGTGATGGAATAAGACTGATAAGTAGTAAATTTCTGTATATGCTTTAAATTTAGGAGTCCCAACTTATGAATTTAGACTTGGCCATATAAGGATCATAGCA
The DNA here is from genome assembly GCA_036873735.1 of Pouteria campechiana. NCBI lineage: Eukaryota > Viridiplantae > Streptophyta > Magnoliopsida > Ericales > Sapotaceae > Pouteria > Pouteria campechiana. Next base: position 8,986 of record JAYJMB010005489.1, read on the forward strand.
AAAGAGAAGTGTGTTTGATACACACAAGGTAAACAGGTTTATTTGCTTAAGTACTTCTTTTGAAATTTGAATTTTCATCATTGATAATGTTCAATAATATTATGAACTAATTTTGGGATGAAGTTAGTCTATTATACTTTAGACATGGGCAAACCAAATAGATTGTGTAGTGAGAAGCGTGGAAAGAAGGAAAAATAAGTATGGATGAAAGAAATGTATATAATTGAGAAGTAATCTAGCGCATGTGAAGTATTATGGATTGCACTAAAGGTTATGCACTATCACATGATATAAATAGCAAAGTATTGTCTATTAAAGCATTTTAATGGATAGTTGGGAAGAGGAGATTAAAGTCAAGGTTAAATAAAGTGAAATAAGAGGAAATTAAAGTGGTTAAACAAGAAATATTGGGAATAAGACAATAGGCCAAATTTTTATGAGAAACAAGTGGCAGTAGGAATCTTGCCATGACAAGAAGCTCAAAAAATTACAAAAAGGGAAAACAGCAGAGATTCTGCCATGGCAAGGTAGGCAAGACATTGTTCTACCCTAGCAAGGAATGTCCCTGCCGTGGCAAGCTCCCCCTGTGAACAGAAATTTTTTTCACGTTGTTTCCTTGCTGTAGCAAGACATTCCCCTGCCATGACAAGGTGTTGTTGTGAACAGTAACTTTGCAAAATTTTGATATTTTGTATATTTTGATAATTTAGGTATTTCTATAATGTTTTTACTAATTAAAAAGTATGTTTTATGAGAATATTTTTGAAAAACAATTGATAAATAATGAAGACATGAGAAGAATCATGTTATGATGTTATGGTAATCAAGGGGTTAACATGAGAACTCATTTAGTAAAAGATAGGCATAACAAAGATAAAAATGAGGAAGAAATAAGTAAATGGAATAACATCATGGTATTGGTCATCTTTTAAATAAATCAAGTAATTTCTATTTTTATTAATTTTTCTCAATTGATTACACTTGTTGTGTATATCAAAAAAATTGTATGTTCACATCTCAGACCATAAGTGGTCCTAATTACATCTCCACAATGGAGAAAATCCTTGATTAAAAGAAAAAGTACAATGCATCTTAGAAATCCAAAATAAATCACACACTTTCTCTCAAAATAAATATGTGCTATCTTTGGGATCACCGAGCACATTGCAATGACTTAATATTTAGGAGATTGCCTCAAGTCAGTGGGCGGATGGGCTGACATGGTTCTAGACTGGGTTGCTAGACACTGAGTCAACTAGAAAATGGGTGTTTTGATCCGATTGGTTTGTCCTTGGTGAAATTAAGATCGGGTGATTTCTGTTATTTATAATGTAAGAAATCATAGAGACAGTACATGTTTTGTGACCCAATTGGCATATCCCAGAAGGACTCAGAACCGGGTGATCTCTATTTTGTTTAGATCTGAAACAGATCAGAAGAAAACAGGTGACCTAGGTTTGGTTAAGCCTTCTCTTATTGCCCATGAGAAGCTCAGAAAGAGTGGGCTAGGTTAACTGGGTTTAGCTTGGCTCTCTCAATTACCCATGAGAAGCTTAGGAAGAGTGGGCCAAGTTGACTGGGTTTAGCTGTTTTGATGAATGGTATATGCTAAGGTTTGACTTAGTGAGTCATGACCTAGTGACTCGGTCCTAGACTTAGGCTTTTGAATGAGTTAGTGAGTGGTATTTGCTAAGGTTTGACTCAGTGAGTCATGACTCAGGGACCCGGTGAGTCACAACTCAGTGACTCGGTCCTAGATTAGGCTTTTGAATGAGTTGGTGAGTGGTGTTTGCTAAGGTTTGACTCAATGAGTCATGACTCAGTGACTTGGTGAGTCATAACTAAGTGACTCGGTCATAGACTTAGGCTTTTGAAAGTGTTGGGGAGTGGTGTTTGCTAAGGTTTGACTCAGTAAGTCATGACTCAGTGACTTGGTGAGTCACGAAGTGACTTGGTCCTAGACTTAGGCTTTTGAATGAGTTGGTGAGTGGTGTTTTCCAATATCCCATAGAAAACTGTAAGCGGGCAATCTCTGCCATTCATACTATGAGAAATCGAAGATCCATGATACATTAATTAAGCCTAATTGTACTTTGAGTTAATTAAGCCTAATCATGATTAGCACTAATGATAGTGATTAGTGCTAATGATAGTTCTTAGTTAATTTAAAATAATGTCATTAATTTCTTGATTTATGAGGTAGTTATGTGGTTTAATCAGAATTCAAACAGGTTTTAATTGTGTTTAGAATGTCTGATTCGATATTATCCTATTGTACATTGGCCATACGTGACCCACCATTACCACAACATGGGTGGGACCCATTTATGTACCATGGTGGGGCCATGAGGGTGCGCCCTCAGGCACTAGAGAGATTACCAGTGGCCAAAGGCCACTAATGTCAAGTGAGGCACTTGCCTCTTGAAGATTCTTCAAGCTCCTCCTCCAAGTTCCAAGAGAATTCTTCTTCCCAAAATCCTCTCTTCAAAAAATCCTCCCCCTCTTCAAGAAGAGGGAGGGGTATTTATAGGCTCTAGGTCCTCTGGGGATAGTTTAGGAATTTTAGCTCCAACATGGGGGTATTTTGGGCATTCCAACTCCACCATTGGGGCATTTTGGAAAACTCTTGGAAAATATGCCCAGCTTCACTAGTGAGAGTATTTTGGGAATTCTAGCTTAAACATGGGGGTATTTTGGGCATTCCAACTCTACTATTGGGGCATTTTGGAAAATCCTTTAGAAAATATACCCAGCTTCACCAGTGGGGGTATTTTGGGAATTCCAGCTCCACCATGGGGGCATCTTGGGCATTCTAGCTCCACCATTGGGGCATTTTGGGAAATTCTTTGGAAAATATACCAAACTCCACCAGTGGGGATATTTTGGGAATTCCAGCTCCACCATGGGGGCATCTTGGAGATTCCAGCTCCACCGTTGGGGCATTTTAGGAAATCCTTTGGAAAATATGCCCAGATTCACCAATGGGGGTATTTTGGGAATTCTAGCTCCACCATGGGGGAATCTTAGGCATTCTAACTCCACCATTGGGGCATTTTAGAAAATCCTTTGGAAAATATGCCCAGCTTCACCAGTGGGAGTATTTTGGGAATTCCAGCTCTAACATGGGGGCATCTTGGGCATTCCAGCTCCACCGTTGGGGCATTTTTGGGGAATCCTTTGGAAAATGTGGCTAGCTTCACTAATGGGGGTATTTTTGGAATTCCAGCTCCAACATGGGGGCATTTTGGGCATTCCAGCTCCACCATTGGGGTATTTTGGGCATCCCAACTCTACCGTTGGGGCATTTTGGGAAATCCTTTGAAAAATATGCCCAGCTCTACAAGTGGGGGTATTTTGGAAAATCCTTAAGAAAATATGCCCTTATATATATATTTTAGTGTAACAAATCAATTATTGCAATTAACCCTTCTTCCCGTGTGCATCATCGATTTTCATTGCACGCATCATCGTTTTACTGGACACGTAGGTGAGGAGCTCCCTTAGCTCCAGGGGATGTCACCAGGCCTTGGCGGGTTGCGCGGCATGTCACTAGCTCCACGACACATCATCTACGCTGCTGCGCGGTTTGCTGTAGACGAGAAGGCTATCGTTCCTCCTGCATGCCACATCAGCCATGCGGCTAGGCTCCTCAGCATGCTGGCATTGGTTGCGCAACACTTCAGTTGTGAGTGAAGTGATGCTCACCTTCGCGGCACGTCGAAAACAGCATCGATTTCACGCCACGCTAGCACTTCCGGTCCGCTCGTCCTGCCTGTGCACCACGCCGAAATGGCTTCGTTAACATATTTTTTGCTGATGGCGTGTCATCTTTGGCCAATTCCCACTCACGGTCGCGTTAGCTGCATGATGAACCAGCTGCCTGGTCGATATGGCGGCTGTGCGGCCAAACGACTTTTTCACTATCCATCATCATCGCTGTTCATCTATGGTGTGGCACTACCAGCTGGAAAACCCAACGAACCATTGTCACAGATTGTTGTTGCCGTTGGTAGCGAGATGTTGCTGCTCCCTGCGCCGTTATCATCCTTCTTCTCTGCTGACCGCGCAGTTTGCCATCGCCCTCCTCCTTTTTGTCGATCAAGGCTTGTGCGGACCAACCCTGCTGCCGCTGAGTGCATAGAACTGGGCAGCATTTCGCTCTTCTTCCTTGCTGCCGGTGTTGTTTGTCTACTACCATTGCCCATCTCCGTCGGCACTATCCACTGATTGGACGACCGATCGGATCCGGCCGAACGGCTGGATTCGATTTTACCGCACTAGATACCCGGTCCGGTTGTCAGAGGGGCGTTGTCGACGCCGGACCAGCCTCCCACTTTGGCCGCAAAGTGGGAGTGCAGTTTCGCCGGCCAACGACCAGATGCCCGATCAGCTCCGTTCATCAAACTTCTTGAAGTGTACTGGTGTTTTTAAGGTCCCCTCCCATGTCGCGCGGCTATCCCTGCTAGCTGGAAGAATCCACTACCCATCGGCCTCCATTCCTTGCGTCATTGCCAACGGCCAGACATCACTGCCGCCGGTCCGCTGCCACGCTTTCGAAGACTATAGGTTGCATTGTTACTGACGCTTCCACCGGCGACGCCGTTCGACACCGGCATCACTGCCGCCATCTCGACCGGATACCTTGTTCGTGGCTGCCATAGAACAGGGGAGTCGTTTGCTGCCTGCGTGCCACGTCAGGTCATTGCTGCCACTGTCGACCAGCTCGCTAGCGATTGCCAGGTGTCTTCTCTAGCTGCCGACGATGTTGCCATCGTACTTTCTACCAACGATACTGCTTGGCTCTCCATCCTTTGCCGGTCGCCAGTGGTCGATGAAGTCACTGCCTGAACAGGCTCTTCTGTTTCTGGTTGGGAACCGAAGACCATTAGCTGCACACTATTTTTGTCGCTGCCATCTTCTCGCTGCTCGTCATAGCATTGTGGACATGAGGTTACCGTCGGAATGGGATTGGAACTTGCTTGATTTTTTTGTCATCCAACAATAGGTATTTGAAAGTGATGTCTTAACTAAAGTGCAATTGAGTTTGGTTACCTGTTTGAAAATTGAAGATATACTTAGATAATTATGATCATATAATAAACATTGAATGCTATAAGATTTATATTATTGGGTTTGATAATTGAATGGAAGTATTATACAATGTTGAGTAAATTGAGTAAGAATTTTACATTTGTCCATGCATGAATTACAGTAAATTGGTTTTGGATACCTATTGGGATGGCATTTTGGTTATTGGGATTCCGCCCATGTTAGGGCTTTGTTATAGATACACCTCTCTTGGCGAAGAGGTTTGATCAACCTATTGTTTATGAGACTCTTCTAATTACTTAGAATGTGTAAATGGAAAACCTATGATCCCTGAGTTGTAGTGAGGGTGAGATATTTCAAGTCTCAAAACATTCATAACCAGGGTAGTAGGAAAAACTAGAGTACAGTAAAGTGGTAAGAAAAATAAGTCCATTTGATTGTGATATTGTGCACTTGGTTTGATTCATAGCCTCCTGAATATGGTACTAATTGTTTGCAGACAAAATATAGAAAATGACTGGGAATGAAAGGAATGCATTAGAAAGGAAGTGGATTTAAATGTGAATAGACACAATAAAATATAGTAGACATTGTAGTAAACTTATGTGGAGAAATTTTGTTACTATTTGTACTCAATCCATGATAGTATAGTTCTATTGCAGTCATATGAATTTTATTACATACATTCTATGATTTACTCATTGATTTAATTTATGCCTGCTTACTGAGTTACTCGGACTCACTATATTTTATTATGTTTTAGTTGACAAGCCAGAAGACGGAGCCCAATGAGAAGTTAGAGCCCAGGAGAGGGATAAACCATGATAATTAGAGATCCTTATCTTTTCGATATATATATATATATAGGAATGTATAAAAAGTGTGATTTATTTAGTATGTTAATGGTGTAAATAATGTAAATTTAAGTGTGTGAAGTGTTTTAAGTTGCATGTCATTATTTTATTAGATGCGAGGATGATTTCTATACACTTTACCTTTATAGTGTGACTATAATTCTAGGTGCATGTGGGTGTTTGTGCACTTTTATATAGATTAGTAGGGTAATTTCAGGGAGACTCTGACCAAGAGTCCTCTTGTTCCTACCTAAGTAATGCTTCTGAAAGCGGAGGTTACAGATATCTACACTAATGACTTCAAAATTGAATACGAAGATTTCTCAATGTATTAGATTGTCTAATCCTCCATGAACAATCCTAGATACCCATCAATAGTGTACATCCAGTTATGCATCCTAGACCACCCATTCATATCCCACCCACCTAAACTCACAACTTACCCCAACTCACATATGCAGCTGGAAATTTACCAGTGTACCCCCATTTGTAAAATGATTTACACTGTTGGTGCTTCTACCAGATTCGGTCCTTATGAACATAAACAATTAAGTGATGAATGTATTCAAACAAAAAATGAAATGGAAACTAAACCAAAACCAAGATAAAGTAACTAATGAAACACAAAAATGCAAAATACCACAAAATAAGCCATAAAAAAGGAAAATATATAAAGCACAAATACCAAAAATAAATCATACTAAAAAAATCATATAAAATAGGCTAAAAAACTAAGAGCATTAAATCTCTAATGATGTAGAACTAAATAACTAGAAAAACAAAAATTAAAGTAAATACACTCCCAAACAAATTCAAAAAAATCTAAAAAAATTAAATCAAAAGGTGAAAATAACAAAATCAAAGAAGAAAAAAACTATAGCTTCAAAATCTCACTGAAAAAATAAGAAATGTGAAGATACATGATATATATATATATATATTACTTAACTAAGTTTTTCTTATTTTGGATTTGGGTTTTAATCTATTGGATTTGGTTTAGGCTCCTATATTTGATTAATGGGTTCTAAATTAGGTTGGACTCAAATGATCTTCCAAGAGTTCAATCAACAACTTGTTAAATTGGGGTGTCAACAATGAGACAATGTAACTAAAATATTTGCATATTTAAATAAATAATTTTATCAATTATTAATTTACAATGAAAAATAGAAAGATAAATTTTGGTAAATTTTAAACTAAAAACCAACTCATTGTAGTATTCATCATACTGTGTAAATTGATAACTTTAAACTCTATAGTAATAAATTAAAATGTTTACAAGCCTATTTATTTACAATAATATTAGTCCTTAAGTAAATATTAATACACATTCCAGAAATCCTAATCCACAAATTTAAAAACGTTAGATTGCGGAACTTTCGTTGAAGGGCAAATTTAAAGCTGTATTTGGAGGGCTTTTATAATGCAAGAAGGGTTGGCGGGAATGCTAGCAACCAGAAGAGAATGAATTGAAAAGAAATCTTAAGTTTGAATTTATTAAATATTATTGAGGATAATATTTGGTAAAATAAAATTTTTAGCAGCATAGGTGCAACATAGGTTAGGTTTAGTCGGCTAAGTCAACCTTAACCTCATTTTTGGAAGTCCAATTCCAACTCAAAATTTAAAACCTCCATCATAATCCTCACCCAAATGGTAACTCAGGTTAACTTTTCAATTAAAATTCATTTAAGTTAGAATTGAAATTCAAGTTAAATTTTGAAATGAAATTAAAGTTGCTCATAACTTTAATTTTAAAATGTTATAAATTTATAATTTATTTGAAATGAAGAACAACAATATGAAAAATAAATAAGTAAGAAACTAAAAACAAGTGATATCTATTTGATTGGGATTGGCTTATAGCTAGACTTTTCAGTTTAGGTGTTCAACATACATAGTAATTTAATTTAGTAAATTAATTAACTTAATTTTTTGTGAAGGCTTAAGCATGTTCTTAAGGTGCAATGAATCAAACCAAAGTGGAATTACTTAATTTTTTTTGACTTTATTATTATTTAATTGTTAGAATATGCTTGTGAAGGTTAGATTTGATGTCTAACTTAGAAGGCCTGAATTCAAGTTACATGGAGCTAACATTAGATTTATTTGATATACTATTATAATATATTAAATAAAATTAATAAATCATATATACCAGATAAATGTTGGCTCAAATTGGGTCGGGTTCCAATCAACCCTAATGCAGCCCTATTTTTCTAAATCAGATCAGGTTCGGTATTAATTTTAAAACCATGAATTTAAAAAGTCAAATTATAACCTTGAAGTTTTCTGGGATGGGTCGGTCCAATTGGGTCCATCTCGACCCATGCACCCTATGAGGTGCCTGCTCATTATGCTTAAAATGGGAATTACCTAGATAGGGGCTCGAGGATCCCTTGGATAAGCTGGATCAAACACGGAATTCAGCAAGGCCTAAGTGTTCCTAGGACATGTTCCCGCAATCATTTCATAATTAATTAACCAGATCATTACCGTTTAAGCATATCCACAGCTTATAGTTGATTTATATTGATCATCGCATAAATTGCCCAAAATTAATATATTAGTCATGTTTGAATAAAATAAAATTTCCATTATTAAATTATAATTTATAGCTAAGTCCATTATTTTCTAAAATAAAATTTAATTACCCAATACCAATAGAAAATAAAAAATATTATCAACTAAATTAAAGTGACATTCAGTGATTATCCTACTTTCCCTTGGCTACCAATCATATTGCTCAAATTTTAATTAACTTTCAAGTTGGAAAAAATTATAGTGAATTTGAAATATGAACCATCACACCAAACTTAATTCATCAAGTGCTAAAGGACACATTTGTACAATTGATTATGAAATATATGACAATGCTATTGCCAAACTTATTTTCAAACAATCCTTCTTTATTGGGACAATCATTTGTTAAATGTGTCTTATATTTTCCAAATTATTTTCCTTCTTTTTTCATTGGTAATAATTTCACTCATCCCAACATCATTGACTCACATCCTTAACTGAGTCCAAGGGTTTGATTTTTATGATTAACAAAACTTGTTTATGACTTGAATTAAGCTAATGGAGCTTTTACTAAAATTTTGTAATTCAAAGGAAGCTTCAAAGGAAGAAAGGAAGTTTCAGAAGACACATTCCGAACTTCAGAGGGAGTTCAAAAGTTCTGAAGGGGTGCAGTCGGTATACCAGTTGCATGCGGTATCATCTGCGAGGCACAACTGATATGCCAACTGCCTATGGTATCGCCCGCGGGGCTCCAGAGAGTTGTTTCTTACTGGACTGTCATAGTCGATATGGCGGCCATCTATGGTATCCCATGGGTCACAGACACCTGTGATATCGCTTGCTGCTCCAATAGTCAGAAATCTATATGGTGCTCTAATGGCTATTTCGCAATGGTCTTCTTCCAAATGATCCAAAACCTCCTTAGAAGATATAAATAAAAGATTCATTGAAGAGAAATGCTTGGGGGTTCTAAGTGTCAAAGATAAATTAAATTCAAGTAACCCATTTAAGTTTCCTAAGTACATTCACTCCAAGGTGTTGCTAAGCTCAAGGGACTTCAACGCCACATCATTTCTATCTTAAAGGAGTTTGAATCACTATAATATACTTTATTATTTTATATTTCACGTTGAACTTTAACTGTGTGTACAACTTAAGCCTAGTTAGAAGCATTCTCTTATACATGATTGTATATGTAAAGGGTAGTTTTTTGTTAGCTCTGAAAACCAGGGGGAGTTATTGGTTAGCTCTAAAAACTAGTTGTTGAGTTGTTGTTGAGCTCAGAGGAAAACCATCATTATAATAAGTTGTCGGTGAGCTCAAGGAAAACCAACATTATATGAGTTTCTAGTGAGCTTGGTAAAACTAGGTTGTAAGAGTTCTTGGTTAGCTTGGGATACTAAGAGATGTGTGATTCCACAGGTTATAGTGGAACCCAAGGTTGGGAAAACCTTGGAGAGTAAAGTAGGTGCTAAGGGGGCTTGAACCACTATAACTCCTTGTGTTTTTATTGTCTTTGTGCTTGTGTACTTCCACTGAATTCTATTTTCTATACTCGCATAACCCATTAGTTTTTCCCATCATATTGGGATTCCAGCTTTGCCATACACCTTGTGAATCATAGTAGGTTGGACGCAACAAAACTTATCCTTAATCAAAAGATTCAAAACATGCCTTATTAAGTTATTTTAATAGAGACTTAGGAATATTTCAAAACATCGTAACTCCACTAAAACAATATCTTTTTAAATAAAAAGCAAAATTATTTTTCGAATTCTTCCTAGTTAAGATGCAAGCCATTCATAATATGTATTGATGCGTTTATTCAACAAGGTGAGATATAATGAAATTTCAGTAAATCTCTCTCTCTCTTTCTAATTTTAAGCTTATCATGACATTTGGATAAGGTCAAAGCCAATTATATCCTTAGCACCATCTACTTAATAAAGAAAATAAACATTAAAAGACTTAAAATGGCTTACAAAATTAAAATCATTTATTAACAGATATATTTCCAATACAATTGTTTCCCTACTTGTCAAATCCATGAGTATCCAATTGTTGGGTGGTTTTCCTCCTACGTGGAGGGGCCCACATGTGATACATCTCATGCACTACGCACATAAGTGCTACGCATATAATCAACACATTGCTAGGTTCTAGAGAGCTGTAGCTGAAAAAAGAAATTAACTATTGTCCCATCATTCAAGCTATCAAGCAAAGGATTTAGGGGAGAAGTTCTCAGCTCTTTTGAGTCAATTTTTCTAGTTTTACTTAGTAAGATTCATTTTCTTATTGTTTCCTTGTTGAGTATGTTAAAATCCATCTCTATGGTAATGATGAAATCCCCAAATTTTCACTAGAGAAGTACATATTTGGTGATCCCATTTTTTATATTGGAAGTTTATGACCATATTAGATCCCGTAGCTTTTCATTGAGGGGTTTTTCACATAAAAATTCTTGTGGGTTTGATTTTCTTTGGATGATTAATTCAGATTGATTGGAATTTGAGATTGCCAATTTATTTTACACAAAGAGGGGTAATTTATTCCACCATCAATCAAACAACTTTACCCTCTTAAGTGTTTTTCTCATGTCAATGAATAATTTTTAAGAAGTTTAGAACATTCTAATACTTTTGTGAATTATTTCTAATTGAATATTATATTATATATATAGTTTCCAATATACTTATTTTATTAAAATGAATTTTACTATTCCTAAAAAATATATATTAATATTGACTTACATCTCAAGATAAAAAAGTACTAATAAGATTTAAATGGAACCTTTTGGTTCCTTTGATATGGCTTAACCTAGGTGGCGAAGAGTGAATTAGGTTTATAAAAATTTTCTACTTTAACCCCCAATCAATTAAATTCCCTCTTTCTAAATTATTTGCTAATGTATATAATGAAATGTTGAATGCAAGAAAATGACCCAACCACAAGTAGTAGATACACAATATATAGTGGTTTGGGAAAACTTCCTTACTCTACTCTTCCAAGCACATACCCCTTGTATCTTAGGTTCCACTATCTCAGTAATGGAATACAAATTAGTGCAACTCTTCTTAATTCTAACTAAAGGCAACAAAAATTAGTGCCTCTTACATTCTTCTAGGTTCTAGCTCTAGGGGGCATAACCACTTAGTACTTCTTACACTTTTCTTGATTCTAACTCAAAGAGGCGTAATACAAACCAACCAGTTGATTGTGAGATACATTTCAACAATCACCCTTGTTCTTCTTGAGATTGATCTCCAAAACAAACTCAAGAGATATACAAGTAGAAATAAGAAAGAAAAGAAATTATACTTTTTATGGTGTTTCTTTGTAAGCACAAGGGAAGCTTGAATGTGGTTGAAGATGACACATTGAAAGCTTTCTTAATGATTTGATTATTCCCTTTTTGATGTAGAAAGCCTTGATTGTAGACTTGTAGATAGTGGATGCTTGAATGTTTCTTTGATGAATAAATAATTGAATATTTGAAGTTTATAGCTCACTTGCACTTGCACTCCCTTGAGTCCCCCTTCTTGATGTGCAAACTATGTTTTTTTTGTATTTATTCATTCATTTGAAATAATTAGAGGTAATAGGGGAAGCTTTCAAGGCATTTCAATGGCTATATTTTTGACCATTTGAAATGGCAGGCTCATTGCAGGTGGTAGGTGTAGGTGCCTACGGTTTTCATAGGTGATATAAATTGTACTTGAAATTTTTTTTGCACTTTCTAGAGCACTATAGGCTGCTGCTGTTTTCACAGGTGGTATGAACAGTAGCAACCATCCCTTGTTACTGTAGCACTAGTACTACAGCAAATACTATAATTATGTATTGAAAATTTTCAAACATACATTGACCCAAATCATGATAAATTGAGTTTAATGTAATTTAGTGTAAAAATGAATGTTATAAAAAAGAGTTTATTGCTAAAAACTAAATGATACAAATACTAAAATGGTTATCTCCAGCTATGCACCCTTTGGAAGAGCTTCAATGGCTATTAGGACAATAAGGAGGACAAAGAAAATACAGAGGAATTGGTTAAGAAGATCTACTACAAGATTATATTGCAATCATAATCCAAGCATGTATTTTATAGACAAAAATCAACACTATTGCAAAGATGGCTAACACTATTCTAATGACGGCTTGCAATGTTGTTGGTTCTCGTAAGATGACTATACTCAAGAGGGGAGGGGTGAATTGGGTGGATAAGAATTTATTACTTAACTCCTGTTAGACTATTTCTCTCTTTTAATGCTTATATGTGGTTTGATATAAGGTGAATGATAAAATTATAAATTACATGAAGGATAAAGCAAATAAACACACACACACACACACACAAACAACACAATTTTTATAGTGGTTCGAGAACCCCGTCCCTATATCCACTCTTCTAAATGCACACACTCATTGTACTTTGGATTCCACTATATTCTATATAATGGAATTACAATAGTGCTCTCAACACTCTTTTGGTTTTCACAAGCTCACCAGGAAACTCACTTATTTCAAAGATCACCAGCAAACTTATTGGTTTTCTAGAGATCACCAACAATTCTCTAGTTTTTAGATTAACTGGAAAACTAATACACTTTATAAAGTGTTATAATGAAGCACAGGTGAAGTTGAAATCTTTTACAGCTCCAATAATATAAAAGGATCTTTTCATAATGTATAGATAATGACCATTAAGAATATGAAGGTTTAAGCTCAAGAATAGATAACTGAAGGTTTAAGCTCTTGGCCATGGGTGAAAGGATTTGCATAAGGTTAAGCACATCTGAAAAGTATTCCTTCACTACTTGTATCGTTCCACCTTATCTCCTTAAAAGCTTCTTCATAAATTTTGACCAATAGAGAAGATGAGTTTCTATGAATGCATAAATGAGAGTAGCATTGAATGAATAAGACCGTTGATATTTCTACCCTTAAAGTCCATGCCTTTCTAATTTTTCTCGAGCTACTACATCGCCATTCAGAGAGGAAGATGAGTTGTACTAAAAGGTGTTGCTCCTTTGTCTGAGTATTTGATGGAGCTTCTTCTTCTTTCTTTATCTCTAACAAACTTATCTAGTCAGTGTAGATAGTTTAAATTGTTTGAATAACTTTATGCACTTTGACCATGGCTTTGTTTTCAATCGCTTCTATCTTGCATTTGTTTGTGAAAATTTCTCGTTGTGGTTAATAGATAACGTAGACTCATTGTAGCACATCTTCGAAGCCTTGTTTTCTCCCTTGCTTTGTTCGTGGAAGCTTCTCTTAGACAATGCAACTTTTTTTGTTGCTTTTCTCTAAATATTCTATTTTCTTTTTCTTCTTCCTCCACATTGTTCATCAGTTCAACCTCTTTGAAATGTAGCAGATAGTTGTATTAGTTTATTGCAGATGATCATGATCCTACACTTAAACTTTTCTGTACATACTGTGTCGTTAGCTTTCATATATAATAATAACTTGTATTTTATCCTTATGTGATTTTATTATATTGTAGAGCAAAGATAACATTCATCTTTATTAAGTACATATTTTGAAAGCTTAAGTAATTATGGTGCTTAGTATAATTTAACAAATTTATGCAATAAGGAATAATTAATATTATGAGCACCATAAAGTAAAGAATGTATGAACAAATAATTAAACATTCATAGTTATGTGTTTATGTCAATTAACATTTGTCACTTCATAATTATGCACATGATTATTAGAGATTCAAGCATATATATTTCTTATTTTTATACAAGTTTTGTTATCATCAAAATTATATACAATAATACTGACAAATGCACCATGTGGGCGGCCACTGTCGACCACCAACCATGGATAATGACACACCTTAATGAGTTGAGTTTACATTGGGGCCTATCTTCAAAATTTTCAAAAGGGTATGTTGATCCAAACCTTCTTTACTTGGCTTGATTTTGATAATGAATCTGATTAACCAGCTAAGTTTTAATAATGAACAAAAATATGTGAGTGAGATATTAAGGTACTGACAGTTACGTTCTCATGTGTGCAATGATATATGTGTAAATCAGATTAAGGAAAGTAACATCAGAAGTGTGGACAGAGTATATAAGTGCATATTAGAGATAAGATCCATAGTTAATTTTTAAAAGGAAGAAAATCTTATAAATGTTCAAGGATGATTGAACCTAAACTTAAAAGAGGATTTTAGATGTATTAAGACATGTCTAAAATCAAGTGGAATAAAGTCAGTATGTGAAGAAGTTTAGAGGTTAGAGGTTCTGAAAGACAAAGGCTATAGACACAAGGTATGAGTCTGAAATGACTTCAAAAGTTATTTCAAAAGGAGTGATCTTCCAAAGCCAATCTAGAGTTGAAGGATATGTTTGGCATCTAACAAGAGCTTCAAAGTAACTTCAAATGTACTTCAGAAGTGCTAAAGTACGTTGCTGAAATAATCTAAGTAAGATGCCAAAGTTCAACTGTTAAAATAGCTTCAAAATTGTTTCAAAAGTTATCAAGGATAGTTGCAGATGTGCTGAAGCATGAAGCCATGATGCTGAAGATTTAACATCATTTTAGACATTATGAAGTTTTACTTTAGAAGTACTAGAATCTGCCCACAATGTGTCAGTAAAGGAAGAAAAGAAAGTCGTTTGAAATTAGCTAAGTTCAAAACTTCAGATGTTACGAAGGCTAGCTTCACACATGCTGAATTATTACTTCAGAAATTCCCAAGATGAAATCAGAAGTACTGAAGTTCAAAGATGTGTGTGACCAACTGATTCACATCATTTTAGAAGTTTTGAAGAACTTGCTTCAGAAGTGTTGAAACACTATTCTAAATGTGCTAGCTCAAGTCATTCATGAGTGTAAATTTTTGCCACTTTAGAAATGCTAAAGCTATTGTTTTATACATTTTAAATGTGTGCCAACATCAAACAATGATGATTTTAGAAGTTTTGAAGAACCTTCACTCATAGAAGCTCTCCATCATTTTAGAAGTACTAAAGTTTTTACTTTAGATGTTTTGAAGTTGTGAGAACACCTCAACAATTGGAATTTTGAATATTCCCTCGCATTAAATGAACATCGTCCTCCATAATGGACAAATTTTAAACTTTGATATTAAAAGAGTTAACAAGATATGTTCCAAAAGTTAGAAAAGCACATGAATGAACTTAAATAGCATTTACTCACATCCGAGTTATCTATTATAGCAAGTAACGGGCTTGGTAGTTGTATTGTTAATTACAACAAGTGGGGAGACTTGCTGGGATTTTTTAAAAGTTTGTTAGTGAGCTTTGAAAACCAACGATTGTAAAAGTTTGCTGATAAGCTTGAGAAAATGAACAGGTGTTTAGTGGAACCTTAGTGCAGAAGGAAAGACTAACTTAGAGAGTGAAGTAGGTATCTGTTGATCCAAACCTCTTTTAATTGACTTGATTTTGATGATGAATGTATTTAACTAGTTGATTTTTGATGATGAGCGAAATCATGTGAGTGAATAGTTAAAGTAACTGACTGTTGTTTTCCAAGTGTGCAGTACTAAGTGTATATATATGTATGTGTGTGTGTGAAGGAAATAAAATCAATCAAGTGGAAGGATATGCCTGGCATCATGCAAGAGCCCTAAAGTCACTTCGAACATGTACTCAGACAACTAATGAAGTATACGAGAAGAAATGCCTAAGTTCGGATGCAAGTAGAGCTTCAAACTATGCTTAAGATGGTTAAGATGTTGCTTCGGACACAACGGAACCAAGATCGAACAATGCCAAGTTGAGTTTGGATGAGCCAAAGTTTGAAGTCTGGACATTGATGAGTTAACATTGTTTTGAACATTGTGAAATATAATTTTAGATGTTGTCAAACCTATTTCAGATGAAGTTGAATCTCAGGCGTGTGAATAAGCAATTCACATCACTTCAAACACTATGAAAAACTTATTTCAAATGTTGTGAAGCATTTTGAACAAAGTAGGTCTGAATCATTCACACGAAGCCTCTATACAGTCTAAAGTTATTTTGGACAGTGCGAAGCTGTGAACGACGTCAAGCAGCACAAATTTTCGATGAAGCATTCTTCTCTCTTTCTAGACATGCTTATTTTAGATGGTATGAACCCAGGGGAATGATTCAATGGTCAAAGTTTTGAATGTTCCCTTGCATTCAATGCTCGCCATCAACCTCAATGAGAAGATTGAAAGCAAGTATAAGAAGGTAAACAGAGATCGTACAGAAGTTAGATAGAACATTCTAAGAATATGTACTCAAGTTTTAAAGTTTTCTTCTAACTCTACTAAGCAACACGCCAACTGCATTCAAAGCTTATTCTTCTGCAAATACTTTAGAGTCTGAAATTCTTGTATTTATTATAATACATTTATTCTTCTGCTCTTAATTCTTTACAAATCTCTTGTGTAAGAGGCATTCTATTGTATATTTTTCTGTTATCATTTGAGACAGCAAGCAAGGGGCTTGTTGATTGTATTGTTGTTTATAACAAGTAGAGAGACTTGTTGAGTGTTTGTATAAGTTCATTGGTGAGCTTTAAAAACCAATAGTTATAGAAGTTCATAGGTAAGTTGGTAAAACCAATAAGTGTTTAGTGGAATATGAGTGTAGGAATAAAGGCTAACTCAAGAGTGGAGTAGGTGCCATGTTTGGGCTAAACCATTATAAAAATCCTCATGTTTTGTGGTGCATAATCAGTGTCATTTGTTTTCCACAATGTTGATCTTAATTTGGCCATAACTTTTAAAGGCTCAAGTCACCCCCTCCCCCTTTTGAGCTATCTCTTTAACATGACCAACAATTGGTATCAAAGCTAGCTTCAACAGTTACTCTTGATAATTAATATTTTAACTGCTTGAAGTGATCCATATGGCCAACACATTCCATAATACCATCATTGAAGGATAATTAATTTCCAAACCCCAATATTTTGATGGCGCCAATTACGAATATTGGAAGATGATGATGCAAAACTTTCTGATAGCCTTTGACTACAAGCTATGGTAAATTATCAAAGATGGAAATGTTGTTCTCAACTTAGAAGATAAGTACAGGGCAGAGGACATTGTATTACTAGAAAGAGATGCCAAGGTAAAGAACTACCTCTACTATGCATTTTTGCCATTCAAGTTCGAAAAGATATCCTAAAGTAACTCTATGAAAGAAATTTGATGCAAACTATAAGTCGCACATGAAGGAATTAACCAGGTCAAGGAGACTAGAATTAATATTCTTATGCAGGAATATGAAGCCTTCCACATGCAAGATACAAGGACAATATCAGAAATGTTTGAGAGGTTTCAAAAAATCACTAATAGGTTAAAGGGTCTTGGATAAAAATACAAAGAGCCCAAATTGTTGAAGAAGATATTGAGATCCCTTCCAAGGCACTGGATACCTAAAGTCACAACCATCTAGGAAGCTAGGGATTCGGATAAAATGAAAGTTAAAGAACTCATGGGTTCACTCATGACCCATGAGGTAATGATGAAGCAAAAGTGTAACACCCAGGGTGTTAATTTTGAGTAATTATGTGCTAGAATATATTGTAGTTATTTTAAGTACAACTATAAGTGGGAATGAATTGAGGTGAGCTAAAATTTGGTTCCATTATGCATTGGGATGACTTGTGAAATTGTGAAGAAAAGCTAATACAGAGCGATTAAGAGTCCATGTATTTGGATATGATTTTGACTTATTTGAGGGAAACTATGGTGTATTTTCATTATTTATTAATGGAAAAAATCATGGCAAAAATCTATAAGAAAAACAAGGAGTAAACCATGTTGGAAATTCTAGAAAAAGGGGCAGTGGCTTGGATGCCACGGCGCCAATGCAAAAATAGGCAGCAGAGGGCACCCAGCAGGCTAGGCACTGCGGTGAGCAAATTTGGTGCTGCAGCACTGATTAGGTGGTGGTGCATCAATCCAACTTTTTAAGGGCTATTTTAGCTCATTTTTGTTTTTATTTTCTTCCTTTCTCTTCCCATGACCAAACCCTCATACCCTATGCCCCTTTTAGCCATATTTCATGTGATTTCTTGAGGAAAAACTCTTGTTTAGGCATGTAATCCGTTATTCATATGCCCAATTCTATACCTACCTTGCTTAAAAGGTGGAAGAAGCAAAGAAATGGTGTTGGGTTGTGACTCATGGTTGATTCTTGGAGGATTGAGGTTAAATCCTTGTTTAATGATGGAAGCCATGCACGAAATTAATGGTAAGTTGGTTTTCCGCCAATAGTTTTGTAAGTTCTACTTTGCTAGGGTTTAGAACAATTCATGAACAGTGATTTTTAGGGGAAACTTGATAGGAATGAATGTAGGAATCATAGGAGAAGTGTTTAATTAGTAAATCATAATATCTCAAAGCTTATTTGATGATTTGAAAAGGGTTTTTATGCATGGGCTATGTGAGTCATGACTTGATTAGATTAGAGGCCTAATTAGATTATTCTTAAGATTAATTGCATGTTAATTATGTTTTATGATGATTATATATGGGTAGAAATGGAATCCCTTGGATACTTTAATTAAACACTATCATTTAAAGAATGCATACAAAATGTTCGAGGAAATGCCTCAAGGAAAAGTGAATTAAGTATAAAAGGGTTTAGTACAACCTTGAGACCCTAATGATTAGGTTGAGGGATGAGTCTATTTTGGGATATAATTAATTAATTGATAAAGAAGTGATTTTACTATTAAATGTGTTGGATATGACTTTTATCATGTTGAGGATGTACATAGGTAGTTACACCATTATGGAAAGTGATAGTTAAGCTATGCACAGTAAATGTATGATAAATTATTCTAATAAGAAATATATAAATTGCATCATTACTTATGTAGGGCCATCGGAACATGGATGGGAAGGCATGGAAGTGAAGACGATGGAAGATAAAGAATTAGAAGATAAGTAGGCAATTCCTTCCTTCTGTGAATGCATTGTTGGATGAAGATAGCAACTATCTCATCTTTTGTATGGGCATGTATGAATGGGTGGGGATAACAGATATCTCATAAGTTTTCCTTCAATGTATCTATGAATGTGTAACACCCTGCACCCCCACCTTAAGTATTGGACCATCCTGTAGATTATTCTCTTGTGGGGCCTTTTTGGAATGCTACCATTCTCTTATTCTCCTGTAATTTTCCTATTTTTAAGGAGTATATTCTGCCCAAATCTGGCAGAGTATCCTCTAAACTATATGGGTTTCACACCTATACAATTATACACCATATAAATTTATATGATTAACAACTTCTAAACTTGGCATTAATCATATCAAATCCAAGTTAAATCTTAATTTCAATATTCAAAATTCCTAACAAAATTCAAATTCATAAATCTACGCCCACAACTGTAGGTCCAAGACAGAAGTCGAATCCTGATGGCACTCACATAGAATTGGGGTCATACAGATCCATCCACATATCATAAACAATTATTACTAAGACATGTCAATCCATTTCTTTAATACATCAATTCAAATCCCTTAAATATAATTATATAAATACATTATGAAATTATAATCACAATTCCATAAACCACAAAGAAACGGTCTTCAAATCCTGCTTTTCAACTCCTACTCATAGTTTGAAATTCTTTATCTGACCTGTCAGCTAAAAATTAAAATAAGAAGGTGTGAGTCTGGGCAACTCGATAAATAGGCAAGTAATAGAAAATAAGAATCAATAGTCAAGAACATCACATGTTCACTTCCAGAACGTATATAATCATTCCCAACATTAAAACATAATATATAATTCTTTCTATTCCATTCAACAATCCTTAACATAGCATACCCATAATCTTATCCACAATTATAATATACAATATCCATTTCTAAACAAAATTAGAGGATACACTCTATCCTCAACAATCACATATCTATATCATAATTTAAACACAATTTATTCCAATCCAAGGGATACCAATTGTCCCTAACAAATAGATAACATCAATCTTAAACAAAAATGAGATATCTACGATCTCCAATCAAAATATACTGGCCCAGATACAAACAAATGAGATATTCGATATCCCTATTCAATATCAGATTCAACCAGAAGAGAAAGCCTACTTATCTCATATTTCTTCTTGTTCCAAAGATCCTTAGGCTCCATAGGTTTCCCTCCATTCTCTGTTGGCCCTATACACACAACAATTTCGATTCACTTACAAGCACGCTCATATCACTTCAATTAATTACATTGACCTTACTCTTTAATCATTGTAATCATATAGTCAATACACTATGTGAACACCTTTTTCATAGCTAATCTTAGGCTATAATAATCATATCACTTCACTTCCCTCATGGAAGTATTTCATCAAATATGTAATAAGCACTAGTTAAACTATGCTTTCTTCACAAGATATCTTAAGGAATCTTTGTTCCTTACAAGATTCATCTTGTATATAACATGATATATACTTAAACAACTTTAAAACAACTTAATTAGAGCTTAATCAATTCATGATCCACACAGCTCATGTAGAAAAAACTCTTTTAAATCTCAATTAGGTCATAATCCAAAATTCAGATTTTTCATTCCCAAACAATCTAAACAAGTCCCAAAATAGTCTAACTCGTACATTAATCAATTTTCCTCTAAGAATTAAAGCACAATTCTTGCCATTCATACAAAACTCACTATTCACAATTTTCTACCAAGCCCTAACAAGCATAAATCATGGGTTTCCCTAGCTAGGTCACTTTCAAATTATTATGATTAACCCATTAACCATTTTTTCCATACTAATTACACATAAATCATGAAATTCCTCAATTTTTTCCTCTATTCATAGTTAGTATGAAACCCAAGCTTAGCAAAATCATTATTTCTTTTACTCAATTCAATTCCAAGATGTCATTAAGCATGAATAATTCATTTTTCCTATGATTTTAACAACTTAATCCCCTCTTTTCCCCCACATAGTCACTGTTCACAGCTCATATGAAACCCTACTTAACAAAAAATTATAATTTAGATTAGTAGAAATGACTTACCATGGAATCTAGGTGTGACTTTCACCCATGAATGAGAATCCAAGTTCTAAAGCTCCCATTAGCTCCCTCCACTTGCAAGAAATCGGATCTTCTTCCATTTTCCACCATCCAAATTCCTAAAACCCTAGCTAAGAGGCATGCTTGAGTGATTCTCTACCTAACCAAGGAATTTTCAAAGCTAAAATGGCATAAATTTGGACTAAATGGGGCAAGGGCATGAAGTTTGGGGTGTAGGTGAAGAAACGGAACGAATAGAATGAAAAATAGAATGGGACAAATCCTTAAAAAGTCAAAATTTTTTGCTGCTTTAGCACATTTTAGAAGCTATGCCGCAGCGTGGACGCCCAAGAGATTGTTGTGCTGTAACACAAACTTGCTGGACGCCCAAAATTTGCCCTCTTTTGAAACTATGTCGTGGCACACATTTCCTGTGCCACAACATTAACCTGTTGCCCAACATTTTGTGATTTTTTCCACCTTCTCTTCAATCCTTCTTCATTAGATATTTAATCATTTCATTTTCCCACATAATTGGGGTATTAGAATACACAATTGATCCACTCAAATGAGTCAAAAATAATTTCATTAACTCGTCCCCTACCTAAAATTTCACAAAATGTTTTGCATACTTAATCAATCACATACATATTATTCTAATTTGATCATTTAATAAAATTCTTCAAAATTTCCTCACTTTTTAACACTCTAGATCAACCATGATGTGTTTAAATAGACAATTATTCAAAAATTAATACCTTGGGTGTTATAGTTTGTGTG
The DNA here is from genome assembly GCA_036873735.1 of Pouteria campechiana. NCBI lineage: Eukaryota > Viridiplantae > Streptophyta > Magnoliopsida > Ericales > Sapotaceae > Pouteria > Pouteria campechiana. The sequence continues at coordinate 31,199 of JAYJMB010005489.1, forward strand.
AGTAGGAGGAATAGTGAGTATCCATGATTATGTATGGAATGATAATCGTCTACCATATGCCTATGATTGTGTGAATGTAATGGGATAATAAATGTCCCATGATTGTTAGGATTGGATAAATTGTTGTGTATGTGTGGGTGTGTATTCCTTGATTCTTTATCTATTATGCATAGATGAGTGATGATAGAAATTATCTCATGTTTCTTGTTTATGTTGTATAGTATGTGAATATTTACAATTGATGGGATGAGGGATATCCCATGATTGTGCTAACATGATGTGGTTAGGTGACAAAATTTTGATAGGATTTTCCTATACGGCATGGTAATAAGATAAGGTGCTTCGATGGCACGATTATAATATTGTATGCCTAGATGGCATAGAACATATATTGGTATAAAGAGAAAATTATGTATTTTTTGGTTTACATCTTGGGAGGAGATGTGAGTGTATTGTTAGGAAGTTCATTATATCAGGGATTTCCTTATACAGTAAATATGATTTTATGAATGTTATAGATTAGAAAATTTTATTCCATTAAATTATTGATTATTGTTTGCTATTTAGCCTACTTACTAAGTTTGCCTAGACCCACACCTTCTTATTCTTATTTTTTTGATGGTAGGTTAAGTTATGGAGCCCAAATGTGGGTTGGGGTGTGTAAGCAAAGATTAAAGATATTTTTGTGGTATGATAAACTAAGATTGAAATTCCATATGTGTATGTATAATTGTATTTAAAAAATAAAAAATTCCATAATGTATAATGAAATGTGTTGACATGTCAATTAGATAAATATTCATGATATTGTGGATTGTATATGGGTTTGTTATTATGTTTATGTCTATTGCCATCACCATGTGACTATGGTTCTAGGCATCAATGGGTAAGATGGGTGAGTTTAGTAGTTCATGTTAATTATTTATAGTTAATGAAATTTTGAATATTATGATGAATATATGCATAGGTTTAGACCCTTATATTTTAGAGTAAACTCTATCAGATTTTTGACAGAATAATTCCCTTAAAAGAAGAAAAAATTACAGGATAATAGTAAAATGCATAGGCCACTGGGCGGGGCATGATAAAAAGGCTCTTGAAGAGCCAAAGGGAAAGAAGACCATCACTCTTAGACTAGAATCAGATGATGAATCCCAAAGTGAAACTTCCATAAGTGTAGCTGAAGATGATAATGACATTGCAATGCTAAGTAGAAGATACAAGGCCCTGTTTAAGAAGAAGACTATAAGTAATTTCAGAAATTTCTGAAGTAAAAACAAGAGAAAAGAAGTCCTCACGTGCTACAATTGTGACAAGACTGGCCACATGAGGTTTGATTGTCAAGAACTAGATCAAAAGTAAGGGAAACAGTAGAAGAAATACAAGTCTTATAATGAGAAAAAGAATAACATTGAAAGCAACAACAAGAAATTTGAGAAGAAAAAGAAGGCATTTGCTGCTTGGGAAGATCTAGAAAGCATATTACATGAGAGTTTAGGTGATATTGAGAATGGACATGAAACATAATTCAACAGGCTGTTACCGAAAAAAGGAGATCAAGAAGACTATCATACTAGAATCAGCTTCATGGCCATCCATAAAGATGAAGTAACTTCTGAACTTGAGTCTCATAATTTTCTAGATGAATTAGAAAGTTTGTATGTTGATTTCAAGGCTTTGAAAGCCAAATATAAGGTGACCAAAAGGGAGCTATTTAGAATAATCAATGAATGTTCCATACTAAAAGATGAGAACAATTTGCTGAAGAATAAAACTATCTATCATCAGTGAACTTGAGTAGGTCAAGGCAAAGAATAATGCCCTAAGAAAGATCTTGGCCTCCACCTTGTTGAGATTGAAACCTAAAAAGAAATGTAAAAAATAATAAAATAAATAGAATTATAATTCTAGAAGAAAATAAAGGACCAAACAGACGATGGTTTAGGTTCCTAAAGTTGCATTAGAAACAACAAATGCTACTCAATCTCTTAATGTCAGATTAGTGGCACCTAAGAAGCAATGGGTACCAAAATTTGGTGCCACTAACCACCTGGACCCATTGTCAAATGGATACTAAGATTAAATCCTAACTTTGTCATTGCAATTGTGTCTGAAAGCCACAAGAAACAGCATATGGTACATTGACAGTGGTTGCTCAAGACACATGATAGGAGAAAAGGAACTGTTCACGGAGTTAAAAGAGAAAAAAAGTGGAACAATAACCTTCAAAAACAATGGAAAAGTTAGAGTGATTGAGATTGGTAAAGTCGGCCAACCACATCCTACTATTATTTATGATATTTTACTAGTTTAGGGATTAAATCATAACCTTCTGAATGTTAACCAATTTTGTGATAGTGGATGCAAGGTTAGGTTTGAATCTCATGTACGTTATATTTTAGTCAGCATGACTCAGTTGTAGTTCTAGGCAAGAGATATAGAAATGTGTATATAGTAGACTTGTTTGATATCCAAGCCAAGTGTCTTGTTAGTCATGATGAGTCCTTATTGTGTGGCATAGAAGACAAAGACATGCCAATAAAGACATGATTGAAAGGTGATGAGAATATAAAATGTCATATTTTTTTCTTGATATTTAGTTTTTTATAATTATTTGGTACCTAAATGTACTCACTATTCTTATATTTTGATTTAGGAAACAAATGGAGTATTTAAGTGCAAAAAGAAGCTAATTGGATAATTTTGGACAGCTTTAGCATCGCTTCTTAATCTAGGAATAACTCTCTTATCCGACCTCCGATTAAGATGATTCAAGATGCTATGGAAAGACAAGGAAAAGCTCTACAACTTTCATGCTTTAAGTTTTTAGAGATACTAGCTACATCAAGGGCAATTGAGCAAAGAAGGTAGCTATTTTGGAAGAAACAAGTTTGGCACCGCGACACCAGATTATAGCAACGTAGCACCAGTGTAGTGTGGCAACTATCGGTTTTTCTTGGAAAATTTAAGATTTTTTGTGGAAGAAACCACTCAACCTTAATCAAACTGTATAAAAGCAAGGGGAAGCATGTCCAAAGGGATATCTTCCTCTCTCCCTTCCAATCCTCTCTCATTTTCTATTTTATACTTGGTCAAAGGAAATAGTAGCCTCAAAATCAATAAACTATGAGATCTAATTTATTTTCATTGTTCAATTTATGCTTTGAGTATTGAATACTCTTCAGTGCTTATTTTCATAATTTTTGTGTTTAATTACTAGGAGGCCTACTAATTTATTATTCATCATAATCTACTGCTAGATTAAATATCAAATTTATAATTGCTCGATCTCTCTAATTTATGAAGCAACTAAGATTTAATGATTTCATGTGTCAGAAGTTATTGAATCTTAGGAAGAATATTCAACAAAACTAAATGCAATCGCTTATGCTTATGTTATTTGTCTTCACCAATCTCTTTAATTCTTAAAGCTACAACTAGATTAAACCTCTAATGCTTGGTCTTGGGTTGTTTTATAGTTAGGCTTAATTAGATTACTTTTTCTAATTAACTATGGTGAAGAAGAAAGAGGAAAATTAGTTCCAATGGTGAATATTCAAAGTGTGAATTGATTTATATTTATATCAATGATCAGTTGTTAGATTTAGATGTTGGATGTTGACTTGGACCAAGGTTTGTTTTTTCATCGATTTCGATATTTAAATCTGAATTATTCTTGAGTTAATTCTTTTATAGAAACTATTTTTATTGCACTCAAATCCCACCTCCCCATTCACATCGCATAAAACTAGAGTAGATACTCTCCGTGGAAATGATCCTTACTTGCTCTACTGTAGGTAATTTCTTTTGAGTATAGGTTTTAAATTCGATTGTCAATGATAGCACATCAAAAGGCTATATTAAAAAATCTTGTAGTTGGCTTACCCAAACTAAAATTTGACAAAGGACAGTTGTGTGATGCTTGCATGAGAGGAAAGTAAGCAATAGAGTTTTCAAATTAAACAAAGAAGTGTACACAACTAAACCACTTCAGTTACTATATATGGACTTAGTGGGACCAACAAGAACTAGGAGTCTTGGAGGAAAATATTATGCATATGTCATTGTTGATAACTATAGTAGATATACCTAGGTATCATTCTTTGAAATATTTTCCAAGTGTATGCATAATGAACAAAGCTCTCATATAGTTTCCATTATAAGTTATCATGGTAAAGAGTTTGAAAAACATAAGTTCATAATTTACTATGAAAACAGTGGGATCTTTCAATCTTTCTCTATACCAAGAACACCCTAGCAGAATAGAGTAGATTAGAGGAAGAATAGATCCTTACAAGAAATAGCAAAGACTATGTTGAGTGAGTACAATCTGCTAGAATATTTTTGGGTTGAAGCTTGAATACCATTTTATTTGTTATCAATAGAATTCATATTTAGCCAATACTCAATAAAACTTCATTCAAGTTACATCATGGCAAGAAGCCTAATGTATCATATTTCCATACTTTTGACTGCAAATGAAAAATTTGATAGCAAATCTGATGAAGGGATATTACTTGGCTATTTCGTTAGCAAAGCATTTAGAGTCTACAACTTGAGTACTAGATCTGTAGAAAAGTCTATTCATGACAAATTAGATGAATCTACTAACTGTTCAAAAATGATTTTGATGATGAAGCAAACAGACTCATAGCAAGTGTGGAGAAGCTAAACATGCAAGACAAATAGATACAACCTCCACAAATAGAAACAGCAAGAGATGGAGCAGAGAGACAGCATGAATCATCCACATCTGAGGTAAACGAGGGAAATAATTCTTCTCTTCCTAGAGATTGAAGATTCATGCATGCTCATCCTGAAAACTAAGTAATTGATTATGTGTTTGATAGAGTTAGGACTAGATCATCTTATCACTAAGTATGTAGTAACTTTGCCTCTATTTCTCAAATAGAGCCAACTTGCATAGACCAAGCGTTAGAAGATGAGAATTGAATTTTAGCTATGTAAGAAGAATTGGACTAATTTAAGAGAAATGATGTGTGGATGTTAGTTCCAAGACCTAACCATCAAGCTATTATAAGAACCAAATGGATCTTTAGGAACAAACTTGATGAATCTAGTTTAGTAGTGAAAAATAAGGCAGGGTTAGTAGCAAAGGGGTATTGTTAAGAAGAAGGAATAGATTTTGAGGAGTCATATACCCCTATTACAGGATTGAAGTCATTAGAATACTATTGGCATTTACATCTTATATGAATTTCAAACTTTACTAGATGGACATCAAATCTGCATTTGTGAATGGTTTCATTAATGAAGAAGTTTATGTGGAACAAACCCTTGGGTTTGAAGACCCTCATGATCATAACCATGTCTTCAAAATCAAGAAAGCGCTCTATGTTTTGAAGCAGGATCCTAGAGCATGATATGAGAGGCTAAGCAAATTTCCAATTGACAAAGTTTTCTCAAGGGGTAAAGTAGATACCACATTCTTCATTAAACATGCTATGAATAATATTCTTATTGTACAAATTTATGTTGATAATATTATATTTGGAGCTACTAATGAAGATCTTTGTCAATAATTTTCTAAGATAATGCAGGGCGAATTCAAGATGAGCTTGATGAGGGAGTTAAAATTCTTTCTAAGACTACAAGTGAAGTAGATGAAGGAAGGAATCTTCATCCACCAAGCCATGTATTTGAAAGAACTGCTAAAGAAGTTCAACCTTGAAGATGTAAGAAGATATGGAACTCCTATGAGTAATTCCATCAAAAAGGACAAAGACGAAAAAGATAAACCTATTTGTCAAAAGCTTTATAGAAGCATGGTAAGATCTGTATTGTATCTAGTGGGCCAGATATCATATTTAGTGTCTATATGTGTGCTAGGTTCCAATCAGATCCTAGAGAATCATATCTTACTACTGTAAAAGGAATTCAATTTATGGTATCCAAAAGGTTCAAATTTTGAGTTAGTCAGGTACTCTGATGTTGATTTTGTTGGATATAAGGTAGATAGGAAGAGTACCTAAGGGACATATCAGTCTCTTGTAAGCATGATCATCTCATCAGGAAACAAACATTTGTTGCATTGTAAACTATAGAGGCTGAATATGTTGCAGCTGACAGTTGTTACGCATAGATTATCTAGATGAAATATTAGTTGGGTAACTATAGTTTTAAGTTTAGTAATACACCCATTAGATGTGACAATACCGATGCTATAAATCTGACCAAGAATCCAGTTATGCATTCTACATCTAAGCATATAGAGATTATGCATCATTTCATTAGAGATCACGTCCAGAATATAATATTTGGTTAGAATTTGTACCAAGTGAGAATCAATTAGTAGTCATTTTCACCAAGCCTCTCTCAAAGGAAAGATTTTGCATGATTAGAAGACAGTTAGGTGTCATAGATCCACATGCATAATGTCTATTTCATGATCTTCACATTTGTTTCTATTGACATGATCTGAATGCTTATTTCTTTCTATTGTATGATTCAAATGCTATATGTTTATGCTTCAAGATGCTATGTTAAATAGAATGAAATTAATCTCATATTTCAGATGTAGTTTTAGACTCACCTTTAGACATTATGAAACCTCATTTTATAATAAATGAAGTTTGTCCAACATTCTATTTTGGACAGGGTACTTCCTCGATTGAAGCTATAACTTTAGACTGTATGAAAATTTAGACTATGTTTGAAATTCTTCTATTCGTTTGAAAATTCAAAACTTTCATTTTGTATCATCTAAAATTATCTTCTCCCACATCTGAATTAGGGGTGCAAATTAGGGCAGATTGACCCAAACCCACGCCTGACCGGACTTTGTTCTGCCTTCAGTCGAGACAACCTTCTTGGTTTTGCAGGGCGAGTCAAATCGAAAGGTTTGATTTGGGTCGAGAGGCTGAGGTGGTACAAAATTGACCCAACCGAGCCCTCATTAATAATAAATGTTTAAATAAAAAAACCTAAATTTCTCCCATATGCAGCATATTCCCTGTACAGCCATTGAGAGGTGCAAAAACCCATGTTAAAATCATTGCGCATTCATCTTACCCGTCCCCTAGCTATGCTCCTCTACAAATGGGACTGTCATTGCTTGGTCGTCTTCCCCATCTCTGTGCTCTACTAGCAGCCATGTTTCTTTACAAAAGAAGAAAGAGATTGAAGCATGGGAGGCTGGATTAAGTGCAGCTATTTATAGAGAGAAGGTATAAAGAGATTTAGCAAGTCTAGGTTAAAATCACTAGATACATTTTAAATCAATCTTGTTGGATACATTTGCAATAAAACAATTGGCTGAATCCACCTGAGATGGAATCTTGTATTTCATAGGAAATTCTTTTATGCTTTGTTGGTCTATGTTGCTTGATACTCAGGCATGCATGCAGTTAGGAGCCAGTAACCCACCATGGCTACATTAATTTTCTGTAAATTTGTGATATTCCTTGATCTTAATTCCTAGGTATTTCTTGCTTAAACAGGACAATTATGAATTCAAACCTACATAAAAAAATCTCCATGAATAGTGTATAGAATCATTTGGGTATAATTTTCTTTCCCCATATATCTGACCCATTATTTTTATAGTCTTGGTGCATTTTATATAATCCATGAATAACTATTTTATGATTTATTTAACCCATCCAAAGTATATTAAATGTATTTATTTGTTAAATATTAGAAAGTGACTAAATAAGATATATATAGTTTTAGTTAGTGTTTCACACACATTGCTTAATATGTGTAATTTAATCCATTAACTATATATAGGTATTAAATAAGTTGTTTAATTGCGTAAAAATAGGCCATAGGCCCTACCAAAATTTTGGTGTAGAATTTTTTAGTTTTATCTTCTGTATCTTTTACATAGATAATTCTTTTTTTAATAAATAAATAATATTTAAAATATTTTTAATGAATTAAATTAATTTTTAGAGCATAAATGGCTCTCACTTGGCCTAGGACTACAAAGAAAACCCATCATCCTTATGTTTTCAATGAATTTATAAATAATGTGGCCCACTTATACTTATTTTATTTTTAGGAGGCAAACACCTATTACGATTATCTTTAAAGCTTGCAATAGCTCAGTCATATTTAACTTTTGAATAAGGTATGCATTTTTTATTTTGGCCTTACAAATTTTATTTGCAAGTAGTATATATGGTTAACAAAGCATTAATTTAACTTATTATTCACAAGTTATAGTGGTAAATTTATAAGCATGGTATTAATATGAATTTAGCTTAGTCAGGACTACATGGGATTTAAAAAATATAGAAGATATCAATTTGTCAACCCGTATTATCAACCCAAATTATTGACTCAAACTTAACTTAAATTTAACCTGTATGATGGAAGATAGGGTTAGGGTAGGGACAAGGTATAACTGACCCACCGTATATGTAAGGTTGGGTAAGAGTTTTTATATATAAGATTAGGGTTTGGAATACTCTTACCCGGTATAAACTGACCCAATTTGCACCCTTAATATGAATCTTTATTTCTAAGATGATAGCTCATTTTCTTGCTAGAATTAAATCACTTTCATTGGAACTCTTATCACATACCTATTTTCAGCAAACATTCATTCCTCTTCTCCTTAAAAATTCTTCTAAGAAATCTCTTTTGCCTCCTACATCATGCCTATTTTAACCTCCAACACATTCGCTGCCATGGGAAGGAGAAGAAAAACAGAGATGGAGTTAGTAAGGTGCTAGTCTACAAGCAGAGATAGTATAAGAAGAGAAAGATCAGAGTCCGAAGAAATAAGTACTTTATAAAAAGGAAGAATAAGCGATAAAGGAATACTCTAGCATATTTTTGAATTGGCTTTGGAGACAATGAGATTCATCTTTACTTAAGTCAAATGGCCTTAAGTCTATATCAACCATCTCTAGAGGCAAATAAAGAGAAGAAAGAAGAGAGTACATCAGCAGCGACACCCTCCTCTTTCCCCTCACCTTCCCATCCTCTATCCAAAACTTCGACTCCTCCAATGTGACCTTCCCAAAAGTAATGGACATGTGTCTCCACCCACTACTTCTTTGAAGGATTATAATCAGGCTCCACCCTAATCCTTTTCTAGCAACAACCTGTGCTATCAGTACCTACACTTTCTTTCAAACCCCTATAATCTGTTGCACTTATCTTATGTGACTCTATTTGTACTTAAATACAATTCAATCCAATGAAACGTCTTTATGTTTTACTTCTATGTTCTCCATTTTTTTGCATATTTTGTTATTTTCATACTTTCTTTCCTCTATGAATTTTTGATTAGGATAAAAATGGAGAGAAATTGTATGAGAAATTGTATGTATTAGAATTCAATGCGTTCATTTAGGGGGAGGATGCACTTAGTCAGGGAGAGTTATGTGTATCTTGTTTTGATTAGAATATCTCTGTCTAGTTCCTTTGTGTTTTATACAAGTTCATTTTCGAAAGAAAATTCACTCAAATGTTTTGTCATCATCAAAAGAGGGAGAATATTGATCCAAACCTCCTTTACTTGGCTTGATTTTGACAATGAATGTGTTTAACTAGTTGAGCTTTGATGATGACCAAAATCATGTGAGTAAATAGTTAAAGTAACTGACTGTTATTTTATAAGTATGTAGCATTATTTTGAAAACCAAATCGGACCACCTGGTCCGACTAGTTCAACCTGAACCGCAAAGTGGGCAGTCTGATTCACACTCGATTCTTGTATTTTCCTGAAAACCACTTGGGGTGGACTAGACAGTCAAGCCATAAAAACCCGTCCAACCATGGTCCGTTCCAAGGCATTTATAAAAAAATAAAATAGAATAAAAAATAAAAGATGCAAAAGCACTAGTTAATAAATTATCATTCATAATGATAATATCATTATCATTAGCAAGAATTTTCATGTCATTAATTTTCATCAGTTTCATGCTTTGCATAATTTTATTATTTAATCTTATAACTTATAAGGTAAATAAAAATGTCAACAAGTTAGCCCAATGGCTATTTGCCTACACCCAATATTATATATTTAATTTATTTTTAATAATTAAAAATTTTAAAATAATTATTACATTATAATTATTTTATGCTGACATCATGGTTCAACGTGGTTTGAACCAACGATTGAACTAGTCAAACCTGAACCGGACATAAAAATGGTTCATCAAATGGTTTGGTTTTTAAAACACTGGTGTGCAGTAATAAGTGTATATATATATATCAAGGAAATAATATCAGTCAAGTGGACAGTGCACATAGATCATATCAGAGACAAGATCCACCTAATATAGGAAAAAAACATAAATGCTCAAAGGTCTAATGACCCTGAACTCAAAAGAAATTTTCAAACACAATGGGACATGTCTAAAATCACCAGGAACAATTTCATGAAGTTCAATAGTGTGAAAGATTAAGACTGTAAACACAAAAACCTTATCTGGAAATGTTTTAGACAAAAGGTCTAAGCTTCCAAGTCTATATTATAGTTGAAGGATATATCTGGCATCATTTAAGAGCCCCAAGTCACTTCGGACATGTTCTTAGATAACTACCAAAGTATATAAGAAGAGATGCCTAAGTTCGGACGTAGGCAGAGCTTCAAACTATGCTTAAGATGGTTAACATGTCACTTTGGACAACACAGAACCAAGGTCGGACAATGTGAAGTGGAGTTCAAATGAACCAAAGTTTGAAGTCCAGACATTGAAGAGTTAAAAATATTTCAGACGTTGTGAAATTTAATTTCAAATGTTATCAAACCTACTTCAGACAAAGTTGAAGCCAATTCACGCTGCTTCAGATGTTGTGAAAAACTTATTTTAGAAGTTGTGAAGCATTTCAGACAAAGCCAGCTAAAATTGTTTGCACAAAACCTTCATATAGTCTAGAGTTATTTTGGATAGTGCGAAACTACGAATGACATCAAGCAGCACAGATTTTTGGTGAAGCACTCTTCTATCTTTCCAAACATGCTTATTTCAAATGGTACGAAGCTGGGAGAATGATTCAATGGTCAGAATTTCAAACATTCACTTTGCATTCAATCCTCACCACCAACCTCAATGGGAAGATTTGAAACCGAGTATAAAAAGAGAAAACATGGATGTTTTAGAGGTTAGATAGAACATTCTAAGAGTATTTTAAAGTTTTCTTCTAACTCCACTCAACAACACACTAACTGCATTTAAAGCTTATTCTCCTGCAAATACTTTGGAGTCTGAAATTCTTGTATTTATTGTAATATATTTTTTCTTCTGCTCTTAATTCTATACAAATCTCCTATTTAAGAGGCATTCTATTGTCCATTTTTCTATTATTATTTGGGACAACAAGCAAGGGGCTTATTGATTGTATTGTTATTTACATCAAGTAGAGAAACTTGTTGGGTGTTTGTATAAGTTTGTTGGTGAGATTTGAAAACCAACAGTTGTAGAAGTTCATTGGCGAGCTTATAAAACCAACAGGTGTTTTGTGTAATATGAGTGCAGGAACAGAGGTTAATTCAGAGAGTGGAGTGGGTGTCATATTTAGGCTTAACCACTATAAAAATTCTTGTGCTTTGTGTTGCGTAATCTGTTTCATTTGTTTTCCAACACTTTGATCTTAATTTGGCCATAATTTTTAAAAAACCAATCCCCCCCCCTCCGCCTCCCTCCTGAGCTACCTCTTGAATGGGACCAAAAGTACCAAGTTGGGTCAAACCACCATAAAATTTCCATTGTCTGTGTGCTGTGTGATTTTCTTCCTTTCTTTTCGGTACTTTAATTTTATTTGGTCATAATTTTTAATAGCTAAATTCACACCCCCCCCCTCTTAAGTTACCATCTTAACGGGACCAACAATTGATATTAGAATAGGCTTCACCTATTAATCTTGATTACTGGTATTTATCTTAGGAAGAAAGATCCCCATGGCTAATTCATTCCATTATAACTTTGTCAAAGGAAAGTCAACTTCCAGACCCCCATTTTTCGACGATATAAATTATGGGTATTGGAAGATGAGGATGCAAAATTTTATAATTGCCATTGATTACAAGCTATGGTTTACAATTAAAGATGGCAATGTTGTCCTCAATTTTGAAGAAAAATACACTATGGGGGACATTGTCATAGTTGAAAGAGATATCAAGACAAAGAACTGCCTGTACTGTGCTTTGTCCCTGTCCGAGTTTGAAAATATTTTCAGTTATGATTCTACAAAAGAAACTTGGGATAAATTACAATTCGCACATGAGGGTACTAATAAGGTCAAAGAGACCAAGATTAATTTACTTGTGTAGGAATATGAAGCCTTCCATATGCAAGACACTAAAACAATATCAGATATGTTTGGGAGGTTCCAAAAGATTACAAACAATTTGAAAAGTTGAGAGAGAAGTATGAGGAACCAAAACTAGTAAAGAAAATTCTCAGATGCATCCCAAGGCATTGGATGCCTAAAGTCATTGCCATCTAGGAGGCAAAGAACCAAGATAAAACAAGTGTGGAAGAGCTCATAGGTTCCCTAATGACCCATAAGTTATTAATGAAGAAAAAGCTCCTGAAGAACCAAAGGGAAAAGGGAACATAGCCCTGAAAGCAAAATATGACTCAAATTCTCAAAGTGAAGCTTCAACAAGTGGAGCTGAAGATAATGACATGACTATGTTAAGTAGAAGATTCAAAGCTATGCAGAAGAAGAAAGCTGGAAGTAGTTCAAGAAACAACATTAGAAACAAAGACAACAGAAAAGATGTTCCCACATGCTATAATTGTAGCAAACCTGGACATATGAGGTTTGACTGCCCAGAGCTAAACAAAAAGCAAAGGGAGCAACAAAAAAAGAAGTAAAACGCAAACTCTGAGAAGAAAGATAGCAAAAACCGCAACAATAAAATTTATCAGAGGAAGAAAAGAGTATTAGCTACATGGGAGATGATAGAGAATTTAATACAAAACAATTCAAGTGATATTGAAGAAAAACATGAAGCTCAATTCAGCAAGTTATTACCAAAAAGAGGAGACTAAGAGAATCATCACAATGGAATCAGCTTCATGGCCATCCATGAAGATGAAGTAATTTCTAAACTTGAATATCCTAGTTTTCAAGAGGAATTAGAAAGTTTATATGTTGATGTCAAGGCATTGAAATCCAAGCATAAGGAGATCAAGAAGGAGTAGTTTAGAATGACCAATGAATGCTCCAAACTAAAAGAGGAAAATACTAAGCTTAAGAGTAATAAATGCACCATCAGTGAACTTGAGCAGGTCCCAAACATAACCTGATTTAGGTTCCTAAAAATATTGCAAAAATAATAATTGTTATACAATCTCCTTATACTAGATTAGTGGCACCCAAGGAACAGTGAGTATCAAAATATTCTACCACTAACCCCCCTAGACCCATTCACAAATGGATACCAAAGATTAAAAATTAACCTTGCCATTGTAGGTGTGTCTAAGAGCCATAAGGAGCAACATATGGTACATTAACAATGGTTACTCAAGACACATGCTAGGGGAGAAAGAGTTGTTCACTAAGCTGAAAGAGAAGAATGTTGAACAATGACCTTCAGAGGCAATGGAAAAGGTAGAGTGGTTGGGATTGGTAAAATCTGCCAATTGCACTCTACTATTATTTCTGATATTTTGCTAATTGAGGGATTAAAGCATAACCTTCTGAGTATTAGCCAATTTTCTAATAGTGGTTATAGGGTTATGTTTGAATCTCAAATTTTTTTTGTATTAGATGTTGGCCCCAAAATATAAGGTGTGTGGCAAAGCTAGAATCCGAATGATGTGGGAAAATAAACTGATTATGCAAATACAGAAAATAAAATGCAATAGAAACACACAAGGATTATTATGGTTTGAGCCCCCCTTAGAACCTACTCCACTCTCCAAGATTTTCCCAACCTTGGTTTTCACTATAACCTATGGAAACATAACCTGGTTTTCCCAATAACTCACCAAAAACTCTACAATCTATTGGTTTCTAAGCTTACTAATGAACTTATTAGTTTTCAAGCTCACCAACAAATTTATACATTGATGGTTTTCCCAAGCTCACCACAAACTAATACAATCTAGTTTCTCAAGAGCTAACTAGGAACTCCCTAATCTAGTTTCCTAGATCTAACTAAAAACTCTTACAAATGTGTTCAATGGAATGCCTCTAATCTAGGCTAATGGGTACACTTAGTTAAAGCTCAAACAAATATAAAAGATACAATAATAAAGTACATTACACTAAATTTGAATTCCCTTGAAGTAGTATTGATATGATCTTGAAGCTCTTTGATCTTGGCATCACCTTGGAGTGAAGACAATAGTGAAACTTGAATAGATTTTTTGTATTTGATTCTTGTTTAGCTTATGGAACCCTTAAGCATATTTTTTCTCTTCAATTGATTATCTATTTATACAATTCAAAGAGGTTATGGACCGTTACTTAATATAGCTTTTGCAGCTTAATAAATTTTTGAAAGTTTGAAAACATCAAATTTTTATCATTGCAGTTACTGTTGCACTCGTGAAATCTATGCCCAAAGTTAAGTTTTTGGACATGAGATTAATTTTTGGAGTTAACTATAGCTATGTCCAAAAATTATTGCAACAGCTACTATAGTAATTTACTATAGCACTCATGAAGACAGTCATGTCCAAAAATGCTTCACCATGTGCGAAGGTCAATTGCCATGTCCAAAGTAAAATTATGGACTTACTATAGCATGTTACTATAGCAAAGTTACTGTAGTGCTAGGTCCAAAGTTAATACTTGTATCTGAACTTTTTGTCCGTAGTTACTATAGCTATGCCTGAACTTGCTTTTATGTCTAAAAGTTACTATAGCATCTTACTGTAGCATTGTAGCAGTTTCAACAACATCTTTTTCTTTCTTTGTTTTATAAAAACTTAGCAAAATATCATTAGCTTAATTGAAGTCATAAATAAGTTTTATTAATCATCAAAACCAAACCCTTTAGGTCAACATTAGATCAATTAGACTTGGTTGTAGATCTTTGTTATGACATAGAAGACTAGGACATGCCAACAAAGACACGATTGAAAGATTATATCGTAAAGATCTTATAGTTGGCCTCCTAGAACTGAAATTTGATAAAGAACAATTATGTGATACTTACTTAAAAGAAAAGCAAGCAAAAGAGTCTTTCAAATTAAATAAAGCTGTGTACACAACTAAGCCTCTTCAATTACTATACATGGACTTAGTAGGACCAACAAGAACTAGGAGTCTTGGAGGCAAACATTATACATATGTCATCATTGATAACTATAATAGACACACCTGGATAATGTTTCTTGTGTTGAACAAAATCTCCTTTACTTAGTTTGATTTTGATGATGATATAATTAACTAACTAAGTTTTGATGATGAGCAAAAGCATTTGAGTGAATGATTAAGCTATTGACTGTTATTTTCCTAAGTGAACAATAACAAGAAATATAATTAGGAAAATAACTTAAATTAAGTGGACAATGCATAAAAGATAATATCAAAGATAAGATCCATCAAATAATCAGAAAGAAAATATAAATGCTCAAAGACATATGATCCAGGCATCTAAGGGAAAATCCACAATAAAGGACATAACTAGCATCATTCATGTGCTTCAAATTTACTTCGAATGCATTCTCAAAAGCTACTAAAGTGAATCAAATAGATGCCCAAGTTCAAACAAAAATGAGGCTTTAAAACATACTTCAAAAGGAAAGAAACTTGAATGAAGTGAAGCTAAGTTCCAAACTCAAGCAAAGGTTCAAACATTACGAAACTAAGTTTGAATGCTGTGAAGATATGTTCGGACAAAAGGCCAAGTTTAGACAAAGCAAAAGTTTAAAGCTAAGACACTAGAAATTCAATATTATTTTGGATGAACCAAACTCATTCTGAAATTAGTTTCCATCGTGTCTCTCAATCTAAAAGAAAATTCTTAGTTCTAAGCTTCAGTCACTACAAATGCAAACTTCATACATCCTAGAATTATTGTTTCAGACGAATGCAAGGCTAACCAGATGCTGAAGTTTAGACTTGCATGACTAAGCATTCCACATCATAGTACTTAGTTCGATGGTACTTACTTCAAACAAAGTGAAGTATTTCAAACGAAGCCAAGCTCAGCAATTTCACTATCCAAAGTCATTTCATACAACCTGAAGAACTTATCTCGGATAGACCAAAGCATTACACATGAAGCCAGTTTGTCTCATATGCAAAGATCACAAGTTGTTTCCAAAATTATTATTTAATATAGTCCAAAATTATAAACAATTCCAATAATGCAAGAATTAGGAGTCTTGAAGGGTAAAATTATGCATATGTCATCATTAATGACTATAGTATATACACCTAGATAATATTTCTTACATCCAAAGATAAGGCTTTTTTATTCTTTGAGATATTTTTTAAGCATGTGCAGAATAAACAAAGCTCTCATATAGTTGTCATAAGGAGTGATAATGGTGGAGAGTTTTAAAATCATAAGTTCATAGCCTTCTATGAAAACAATGGGATCTTTCAAACTTTCTCTATACTAAGAACACTCTAGTAGAAAGGAGTGATTGAGAAAAAGAATAGAACCTTGTAAGAGATGGCAAGGATAATTTTGAGCGAATATAATCTATCATAATATTTTTGGGCTGAAGTTATGAAGATTACATACTAGTTATTAAAAGAACTCATACCGAGTCGTTGCTCAACAAGACTCCATTCAAATTATATTATGACAAGAAGCCTAACATATCATATTTTCACACCTTTGGCTATAAATGTTTCATTATTAACAATGGAAAAGGAAACCTTGGGAAGTTTGATAGTAGATCTAATGAAGGTATTTTCCTTGGCTATTCCATTGTTAATAAGGCATTTAGAGTTTATAACCTCAGTATATTTGTTAAGGAGTCTATTCTTGTTAGATTTGATTAAACTTCTAGCTGTTCAAAAAGAATAAGTAATTTTGATGATGAAATAGATAAACTCACAATAAATGTGGAGAAGATGAACCTGCGGGACAGAGATAAAGAAGTTCCACAAACAGAAACAACAAGGGATGATGCAAAAATACTGTTTAAACCATCCATGAGTGAGGTAAATGAGGAAGGTAACTCTTCTCTTCCCAAAGATTGAAGGTTTATACATGCTCATCCAGAAAACTAGATAATTGGTGATGTGTATGATAGAGTTAGGATTAAATCTTCTTATCACCAAATATATGGTAATTTACCTTTATTTCTCAAATAGAGGCAACTTGCATAGAACAAGTGTTAGAGGATGAAAACTGGATATGGGCTATGCAAGAAGAATTGGACCAAATGGGTCTTTAAGAATAAACTAAATGAATCGGGATTAGTAGTGAGAAACAAGGTAAGATTAGTAGCAAAGGGGTACTGTCAAGAAAAAGGGATAAATTTTGAAAAGTCTTATGCCCCTATTTCTAGGATAGAAGCCATTAGAATGCTATTGACATTTGCATCTTATATGAATTTCAAAGTTTACTAGATGGATGTCAAATCTGCATTCTTGCATAGTTTCATTAATAAAGAGGTTTTTATAGAATAACCCTCCGGGTTTGAAGACCCTTACGATCCTAAACATGTCTTCAAACTCAAGAAAACTCTCTATGGTTTGAAGTAAGCTCCTTAAGCTTGGTATGAGAGGCTAAGCAGATTTTTTATTAAGAAAGAATTCTCAAGGGGTAAAGTCGACACTAACCTCTTCATTAGGCATACTATGAATGATATACTCATTGTTTAGATTTATGTTGATGACATTGTCTTTGGAGCTACTAATGAAAATATTTACAATTTTCTAAGACAATTTAGGGAGAATTTAAGATGAGCTTGATAGGGGAGTTGACTTCTTTCTAGGACTACAGATGAAGTAAATGAAAGAAGGAATCTTCAATCACAAGCCCAGTATACAGCAGAGTTGCTAAAAAATTTTAACCTTGAAGATGGAATAAAATTTGGAACTCCTATGAGCACTTCTATCAAAATGGATAAGGACAAGAAAGATAAACCAGTTTGTCAAAAAGTTATATAAAAGCATGATAGAATCTCTTTTATATTTGACTACAAGTAGGCTAAACATCATATTTAGTATTTGTATGTATGCTAGGTTTCAATAAGATCCTAGAGAATCATATCTTACAGTTGTCAAAAGGATCTTTAGATACCTCTTAGATACTCCAAACCTCAATTTGTGATATCCAAAAGGTTTAGATTTTGATTTATGAGGTACTTAGATGCTAATTTTGTTGGCTATAAGTAGATAGTAAGAGTACCTCAGGGATATGTCAGTTTCTTAGAAGCATGATCATCTCATGGTTCTCTAAGAAACAGACATCTGTTGCATTGTCAACTACTAAAGCTGAATATGTTGCAACAAGCAATTATTGTGGACAGATACTTTAGATAAAATAGCAGGTCGGTGACTATGGTCTAAAATTTGTCATACATCCATCAAATGTGATAATACCACTACTATAAATTTGACCAAGAATTCAATTTTGCATTCTAAATCTAAGCATGTAGAAGTTAGACATCATTTTATTAGAGATCATGTGTAGAATCATAATGTTTACTTAGAATATATACAAACAGAAAATTAATTAGTAGACATTTTCACTAAGCCACCCCTAGAGGATAGATTTTGCATAATTAGAAAGGAGCTAGGCATATTAGACCTTGTGCTTAAATTTTTCGATCATATGACATTTATAATGTTTTCAGTTACATGTTCTTAAATGTTTCAATTCTATCTGAAAGCATGACAATTATGCTCTCCATATTTTAGATGTTAATGTAATGCTATATAGAATGAAATTAATCATTAAGATCATTATAGTCCCAAGGCATAAGTTAAGCCTGTTTGGGAAACTTCATAGTTTAAGGTCGGGAATAGGTATTCCAATCCTAGTCAGACCTTTTGTAATCATCATTTTGGCTTAATTTCATGTTTAGATTATTTTAGATGTTATTTTAAATATTCTGAAAGAATGTTAAAGGTTTTCCACATGTTAAATGTAATGACTGAAACTTATTTCACCTTCAGACATTGTGAAACAACACTTAAGAACATCTGAAGGTCGGGCTCTATTCTGTTTCAGAAAATCGAAAAATATAACCTCTTACTTTTGAAGTTATCACTTCAGAACATGTGTAAGTCCTTCGTATTGTCTGAAATCCCAAAACCCTTATTTCAAAACTTCTAAAACCTCCTTTTCTAGCTTCTAAAACATCATTTTTGAGTTCATGCCTCTTGTACCCACTGCAATTAAACACCAAATTCGTTGGAACTTACGTCATTTCACTATTTTCAGAAAATATTCATTGCCTTTTCTCAAAAATTCTTCCAAAACCCTTTTATCTTCCCTACTCAAACCACAAACCCATGGGTTGCAATGGCAAGGATGAAGGAAGATAGCAAGTCCATGAGATTTGAATTAGAAAGTAGAAGAAGAAGAAGAAGATTAAGAAGAAGAAGAAGAAGAAGAAGAAGAAGAAGAGGAAGAAGAGGAGGAGGAGGAGGAGAATATGAAGAAATAAGCACATCGAAGTGGAGTAGAATAAACAATGAAGTCCTTAAGATGTCACAAATAGATGATAAGTCTTCAAAAAGGAATAATTTTTTTTTAATCTACCTGAAACTAAAAATCAAAAGATTGAATGGCCATAAACAAAAACAGTCATATTCTTCGATCAAGCAAGCATTGACATTGGAGAAAAAGGGAATCATCCTCATGAAAGTCATGATAGCGTTGAACTCTAGTTGGCCCTCATTTTGGTGATCAAGTTGACCTTAAACTCAAGGTGGCCCTCATAATGATGATCAGATATTTGAAGAAGGATGTCAAAGACTATATGGTGTTGGTTCCCATGGGATGGCTTAACCTAAGAGAGGAAGAGTGAATTGAGTTTATGAAAATTGATCATTTAACTCCTATAAGATTATTTTCCCTCTTTTTGTGCTTATATGCTTTGTAATGTAGACTAAGTGATAAAACATTAAGGAGAAAAACAACAAACAAGTAATCACATGCACAACAACATGATTTTTATAATGGTTCGAAAACCCCATCCCTACATCTATTCTTTCAAGAGCATACATTCATTATGCCTTGGGTTCCACTATATCTCGTATAATGGAAATACAATAGTGTTCACAGTACTCTTCTAGATTCCAACTATAGGGGGCATAAACACAGTGTTCATAACACTCTTCTAGATTCCAACTATAGGTGGCATAAATACAGTGCTCTCAGCACTCTTCTGGTTCTCATGAGCTTACTAGGGAACTCACTAGTTTCAAAGATCACTAACAAACTTGATGGTTTTCTAGAGATCACCTCTGGTTTTTAGATTAACCAGAAAACTTATACACTTTTACAAAGTATTACAATGAAGCACAAGGAAAAATATGATCTTTCACAACTCCAACAACATAGAAAGATCTTCCCAAAATGTAAACTCAATGGTCATATAGATACGCAGGTTGAAGCTCATGAAAGATAGATGACAGTTTAAGCTCTTAGCCATAGGTAGAAGGATTTGGACAAGGTTTAGCTTATTTGAAAAGTATTCCTTCACCACCTTTAAATCATCTCATCTCTTCTCCTTATATAGCTCTCTTGAAAACTTGACCGTTGGAGGAAGATAATCTTCATTGAATGCAAAGATGGAGGTAGATAAGCAGGCAATAAATGTAGAAGACCATTTTGATAATCTCCCATTTGAAAATACTATCTTCTAATTAATTCCCATATGCATAGAGTTGTTCTGTAGTGTCGACCTTGACATAGAAGAAGATGAATAGCTGGTTAAGGCAACTGACTAATGAGAAGATGCTTTGAGTTGATTCATAATTTTGGAAAGAAAACAATAAATTTTGACAAACTCAGCTACTCCACTTTGACTGACGCTTTATTGAATTTATCTAAAGTCAATATCAGATAAAGTCTCTTTCCAGCTAGATAGAGTTTCTTCATTTCCTACTTTCTCCATAGTTGATTCTAGATGAATTTTATGTTTCTGCATTTTCAGACAAATGTGTTTTGTTCTCTAAACTTCTTATTTCATCTGCTGCCTTTTTCTTGTTTCTTAAAATTTTGAATAGAGTATTTAGACTAACATCTTTAAGCATATTTTGAAATCTCTATAACTCAAATTTTCTGAAATGTGACAAATGGTTAACACAAATATCTGCAATCTTGCACTTGGAAATTTGAATGGGTTATTGATATTTGATTCTTATTTAGCACTTAGAACCTTCAAGCATTTCATTCTCCTTCAATGGATTATTTATTTTTATAATCTAGAAAGGTTGTGAACCGCTTGGAAGAATATTGTTGTAAGATACAACCACTATAGATTATTGAATTTTCGATATTTGAAAATAATGAATTTTCACTGTAGTATATTACTGTAGCACATTATTGTAGCAATGTTACAATAGTAGGTCATTGTAATACCGTTTTGTCTAAAATAAGTATCAGAAGAATAAGGTTGTCTCTTGGTACTGTAGTAGAGTTACTGTAGTAGCATTACTGCAGTAGATCACTGTAGCACTATTTTATTTGAAGTAAGTATTAGCTGCCTACTTAAACACTTTGTCTGTTGGTACTATAGTAGAGTTACTGTAGCACTTCATCTATTACTTCGTCTGCTGATGATTGTCTAAAGCTTTATTTATAGGTACTGTAGTAGGTTACTATAGGAAATTATTGTAGCAATTTGTTTGTTACTTTGTTTGTTAATTCAAACTTCATCTTCTACTTCATCTATTACTTCATCTGCTAATTCGTCTGAAGCTTTACTTAGTATTTCACTTCGTCTTAGACAAACTTTGTCTTCTACTTTTTCTTAGATAAACTTTGCCTTCTATTTTGTCTTAGACAAACTTTATCTTCCACTTCATCTTAGAGAAACTTCATCTTAGATAATCTACTTCGTCTGGCACTATAGCAGTACTGTAGCATTTTACTATAGCAAAAGCACTGTAACAGTGAACTTGCACTTGAAAATTTTCATACTTTTGCCATTTTTAAAACTTGGGCATTATTCATCATAAATCAAAATATATTTATCCATATATAAAATACATAAGTTAGAGTATGGATAAATCATTTAAGCATAATTTTTTTTTTGTAAATAATATCTTATATGAAACATACTTATTAAAAAATGTTTATCTTGACATGATCTTCACAAATTATAGAACATGGATAAATCATATATTATATTTTTCAATAAAAGCTTAAAGTAATTAGCGATAAAAGAAACATGGATAAATCACATATTGTATTTTTTTAATGAAAGCTTAAAATGATAACTCCATAAAGCACATGATATATCTATGATCCAATATATAAGAAACAAGGTTAATGCACTATAGATCATAATGAATTTTTCATTCTTTAAAATAATTGTAATATAATTGTATTCAAAATGTTGCAATAATGATTATTCATGCTAAGCATATTTGTCTTTATTTCAGCATTCCTAGACTAAAATCATCATTAATATAGATCAAGTCTTAAGGCGAGTTTGTTGTCATCAAAATCATACAATAATCCCAACATTCTCCCTCTTTTTGATGATGACAAAACTTGAAGACTTATGATATTTAAAGGTCATGATAATGAGCCAACAAACTCCCTCTATCTAATTGGAATATAATCCTAAGGAGTTTGATAAAGACAGGTCATGACATATGATGTTATTCATCTCTTAGATGCAAGTCATGATGAGCATCCTTCATTATACCATCCCAATTTCTTAAACAAGTCTTTCTACATTTTATTCCCCCTTTTTGTTAGCATAAAAAAAGTGTATAAAATGAATGTGATTTGTCTCCCCCTTAATAGCTAGAAGACATGACATGTAAATGTGATCAAGAGTATGGTATAGGATCAATACTTTCATCCAAAATGTTCTGCTATACTTTGTTATATCAAAGCACACAAAATAAAAACATATAAAGTACAATCCATTCTTTCTCAAGTCTTCTTTTGTTCCAAACTCTCCTCCTGTTTGTATTAAGGTTATGACTCATAAATCTAAACATTTCTCCCTCCGTATTGTTGGGATCCTAAAGAATTTACAACCATATATGGATCTTGGTCCCATACAAAGCATAACTATGAGCATGAGATACGATTAGTTTTCAATAATATAAAGAACAGATTCATGTAATGAGCAATATCCAAATTGTAATTGAAGCTTTGAAGATATCTAAACAGTTTGCAAGCATGCATCAATTCATATATCATTTCAAGGATGCATCAAAATCATAATCCTTATTTAAACATAAAGGATATTTAACCGACAGACATATTTCACAAAGAAATTGCATAATAAACTTTGTCACATCTTTTCAAGAATGAAAACATCAACCTTTAGTCATAAAAGTTAAAAAACACACATTGTTTCAGTCATTCAATAGTTATGATATGACAATGCATGATCCAAGTTTTTGTGTTTATTTTTCACATTAGTTTGCAGTTTTTTGAAGTTGTTCAATGATGACAACATTGAATTTTTCTTTATTTAGATTGAGATTTTTATATAAGTTTCTTATGTTCCTTTCTTAAGATGGTAGACTGAGAAATATAACTATGAAAGTAATCTCTTATTTGTGCCTTTCAAATTAGTCTATAGCTTTCTACAGACAAATTAATAGACAAAGTCAATTTTCTTGCTATGAAGAAACCTTATTTGGGCTTTGAAGAGTTGTTTGTAACTTACAATAGACAACCTTAGTCTTGTTGTAATTTCTCTTATACTAAAATGTAATTCAATGAAATGAATTTTTTTTGTGTGCCATGATTATATGTTCTTTATTTTTTGCACTTTCCTGCTCATGTTAATTTATTTTCCCCAATGTACCTTTTTAATTATGATAAAAAGGGAGAGAAATAACAATAGGGCATTCATTTAGGCGGAGTTATTAGAAAGTCTTTAGAGATGCACTTAGTAAGGGGAGATATGTGTTTTCAGTAGAATTTTTTATAGTTCCCATTCTGTATTATACAAGTTTTACCACTTTGAAAGATATTTTACTCAAATGTTTTGTCATTACAAAAAAGGGGGGATAATGTTGATCAAAACTTCCTTTACTTGGCTTGATTTGGATGATGAATGTGATTAACTAATTAAGTTTTGATGATGAGCAAAAATATATGAGCGAAGTATTAAGGTATTGATAGTTACATTCCCAAGTGTGGAATGATATATGTGTAATTCATATTAAGGGAAGTAACTTCAAAAGTGTGGACGATGTATATAAGTTCATATCAGAGACAAGATCCATGGTTAATTTTTAAAAGGAAGAAAATTTTATAAATGCTTAAGGAAGATTGATCTTAAACTTAAAAGAGGATTTTAGACATACTGGGACATGTCTAAAATCAAAAGGAACAAAATCAGTACATGAAGCAGTTTAAAGGTCAAAGGTTCTAAAAGATAAAGGCTGTAGACACAAGATTAGATTTGAAATGACTTTAGAAGTTGTTTCAGAATGAGTGATCTAAGCTTCCAAGGCCAATCTATAGTTGAAGGATATGTCTGGCATCAAACAAGATTTTCAAAGTAACTTTAGATGTACTTCAAAAGTGCTAAAGTATGTTGTTGAAATAATCCAACTAAGATGACAAAGTTTAGACATTAAAACAACTTCAAAACTACTTCAAAAGTTATCAGGGACAGTTTCAAATGTGCTGAAGCATGAAGCCACGACATTAAAGATTTAAAATCATTTCAAACGTTTTAAAGTTTTACTTCAAAAATACTAAAATATGCCTACAACGCACCACTGAAGGAAGAAATGAAAGTCGCTCGAAATTGGCAAAGTTCAGAACTTCAAATGTTATTAAGGCCAACTTTAGATATGCTAAAGTATTACTTCAGATATTCAAAAGCAAAAATCAGAAGTGCTGAAGTTCAAAGATGCATGGCTAAGTGATTCACATCCCGTTAGAAGTTCTAAGAACTTACATTAGAAGTGCTGAAGCACTATTCTGAACACGCCAGCTTAAGTCATTCAAGAGCACAAATTTTTGCCACTTCAGAAGTGTTGAAGTTATTACTTCAGACATTTTGAAGGTGCAACGATGTCAAACAACGATGATTTCAAAAGTTCTGAAGAAGCGTCACTCGTAGAAGCTCTTTGTCATTTCAGAAGTGCTGAAGACTTTACTTCAAATGTTCTGACGCCATGAGAACACCTTAATAATCAAAATTTTGAATGTTCCCTTACACTAAATGAACATTGTCCTTCACAACAGACATATTTTAAACTCTGATATAAAAAGAGTTATTAAGGGATGTTCAAAAAGTTAGAGAAGTAAAAGAACAAACTTAAAAAGCATTTACTCACATTCAAGTTTTCTTCCAACATTCTAGACTCCACTATACAACTCAAAAATGCATTCAAAGCACATTCCTTTGCAACTTTTCTGGAGTTAGAATCACTCTATTTTAAATTGTTCAATTATTTATTACTTCAACATTTAATTTTGTACATTTAGCTTAAGTAAGAGGCACATCTTTATATAATCTTTTATATTATCTATTGATGACTCAAATTATAAATCCTCGCAAGTGCATGAACATATAGCAGTATAGTGTGTAATGCAAGGGTCGATCCTACAGGGAATGTTAAATCAATTCAATTGGCTTTAGTTACTGACTTATCACTAACTTAAAGGAATGTGATTTAAGCTAAGTAAGTGTAAATAATAACTTGAATAAACTTGCAAAAATCAAATAGCTATGGGTAATGTAGGTGAAATCAACAAAGTGCAAGGGTCTAGGGATCCAATTTCATCACTTAATGATACTTTTTGCTATTGGGATGTTGGATTCAATCCATAACTTGGATTCATTCTATCTAATGTCAGATTACTACCATTAGGTATGTGGGTTTAAATCAAGTATTTGTACTCTTTCTAATTACCTATAATGTGTAGTGTAATTGAGGTGAAAACCCATTAAGCTTAAGAAAATATTAATCGAATAGGATGGTTTA
The DNA here is from genome assembly GCA_036873735.1 of Pouteria campechiana. Taxonomy (NCBI): domain Eukaryota; kingdom Viridiplantae; phylum Streptophyta; class Magnoliopsida; order Ericales; family Sapotaceae; genus Pouteria; species Pouteria campechiana. Next base: position 57,194 of record JAYJMB010005489.1, read on the forward strand.
GCATAAGGTGTGTACCATAACCACCTATCATTTTCATTCAGTGGTGCTCATAATTTTGCATATGGTGTGTGCCTTAAACATGCTAGATAATCAATGCGATTCATAATATTATTGATCAACAATATATCATCCCAAATGAAAACAAATAACTCAATGAATGAAAATGAATGATTTGCGTTAAAAACCAACATTCCCATATAACAAAATTTATCAGAGAGAGTTACATCTTCACCCTAGAAAGAGAGATTCAGTGCATAATGAAAAAGAAAATAACTCCTTTCACAAAGCTCAACACAATGCAGGTCATCTTTTTTTTCCTCCTTGATTCTTTGAAAACTCTCCTTCTTTCGTCTCAGAAAATCTCCTAAAGCTACACCCACAAAGAACCCTTAAACTCATCTTAAACGAATGCAAAAAGATCTCCCCAAAAACCTCTCTCATTTCCTTAAAAATCAAGGGTCAAGGAAACAGAAAAAATTTAAAAAATTCGGATGGCTCCGACGCCATGGCGTGAAATCTTCTGCTCCTCCAAAATTGCATTGCTAAGTGTTTGACGTCGCATCATGGATTTTTCTATCCACATGTTGCCACCTTTGTTGATCTTTTGCAGGTTATCTTCTTTTCCAACTTTGAGCATCATCTTTCTTTTGTTTTTCCCTTCTTTTCCCATCTTCAATCCACTTAGAGAAATCAATAAATTCATGTTAAATTCATCTAAATTTGTCAAGGATTCATAATTAATTAAGTTTGAACATGCATGATATAAGTGAATGAAAATCGCCAATTTTCTATTATACAAAGCAAGGGGCTTGCTAATTGTATTGTTGATTACAACAATTAGAGAGACTTGGTAGGAGTTTATAAAAGTTTGTTGGTGAGCTTTGAAAACCAATGATTGTAAAAGTTTGTTGATAAGCTTGAGAAAATCAATAGGTGTTTAATAGAACCTGACTGCTATAGAAAAAGCTGACTCAAAGAGTGGAGCAAGTAATGAGTTGGGCTGAACCACTATAAAAATACCATTGTCTGTGTGCTACGTGATTTCCTTCATTTCTTTTCAGCAACTTAATTTTATTTGATAATAATTTTTAAAAGCTCAATTCACCCACCTCTTGAGCTACCATTTGAATGAGATAATAGGGTATACCATTGGGCCAATGGTCGAGCTAGGGTGCGTTGCCACCAGGACCCCCACAAGGGTTGCCACCCTGGACCTCACTGACTCGGGGGCGCTACCCTTGAACCCCCATACTCTTCTTTGTCTTCAACACCATTGATGATACATTGATCTCATCCACTGTACGAGATAACAAGTCAGCCGATGTTCTAAATTAGGATCACAACGTTAGAGAGGAGTGTGGACATTGACCATATTCTAATAGTTAGATCATTATGAAGTCTCCTTTCTAAATGATTGAGAAAATAAAAAAAGTATTTAAGTCGAACTCAAGTTAATAATCCATGTAAGTTCATATTTCATCAATTTCTTTTATTTTTTCCAATCAATGGCTTGATTTTAAATATTTTAGTAACATTCATATTTTATCATCCACTTGTCATACATTAAAAGTCTTAATATTATTACAAACATTATACTCATTGCAGTTCAATCATACTTCAATTATATGGCTTTAAATATCATTTAATCACATCCAATATCATTGAATATCTCAACCTTGCTCAATACTTCCACTGAAAAACCAAGTCTCTCTCATACACACACACACACACACATATATTGCAAGCTGAATTCTTTTACATTTATCACTTCCAAATCTTTACAAAACTTCATTAGCTTATTTCAAAATTTAGGTTAGTTTTGTTGTCATCAAAACCATACACCTAACATTATGATATGTTTACCCATGATAAAAAAAATCCTATTAAACTAATCATACAATGACCTTTGCCAACAGTAATTTTTCAATATATATTTTTTTCTTAATTCGTCTTACATTATTAGCTTTCTGTGCTATACATAGAATAACATGTTGCTATCTTTTGGACGCAAAAACAGATTATAAAATTTTCAATTTAGCCTTTCGTTGTTTCGTTTAGTTTGGATGAAAATAAAAAGGACCACAAATTTTTCAATTAAGAACTTATAAAATACTTTAATTTTAATTGGGGGTTGAGAATAGTTTTTAAATTTACACAAGGAATTATTCCTAAACGAGCACACTGATTTCTTTTTGAAAATGCTTCCATGACCCCAATGCGTCGTCCAACCAAATGGACACCCAACCTGCATCAGATTTCCGCGACCCAAAAAGCACAAAAAAAAAATCGCAGGACATTGGTCGCGTCCACGCTGCGCCGGCACATTTACCTCGACAGTGTCCATTTTATGCACCCCACCCGACCCGACCCGACCCTGATTCGCAGGCCTATGAAACCAAACTTTGCGGTTGCTGACGTTCTGAAAATTGGAGGGAAGGGAGTATTTCAGATCGAAGCGCTATGATTTCCAGCGTCCGCTATCACCTTTACCATAGGTTTTCTTTGAGGAATTTCGTCGAAGGCCTCACGTTTCCAACACCCTTCTCTCGCTGCAGCACAAGGAAAGCCGCAGCAAGGGCCGGCATCTACTCTACCCTAGTTGAAGCGCTAACACCCCGTCAGAAGGAGCAAATCTCTGTTTACGTTGATGCGCTGCTGCAATGGAACCAGGTACGCGAGGCATCTCTTTTCATCTCTTGTCGTTGTTTTGAAACCGGAATTCGACTCGTTCGTTCTATTTCCATCCTATCTACGAAATGCGGTCACCATTCCCGTGTTCTCTGTTTTTGATGCAGCGCATGAACCTTACTGCTGTAACGGAGACGGGAGAAGTAATGAAAAGGCATGTGGAGGATTCCTTGGCTATCGTCCCTCCCATCCAAAACTCTTATCTCTCTCACTGCGGGTCATCTTACGACCACCTTAATGTTGTTGACGTCGGCAGTGGGCCAGGCCTCCCTGGTCTAATCTTTGCCATTGCCTCCCCTGGTATTCCTCTTTCCAGTTTGTTTGATTTTCATTCATTTTCCTTTAAACATTTGATCGTCACTTACTACCGGTGTTCAAACATGTGCACACGTGCATGCCTTTTACTTATACCAAAGACAAGGTAGGACAGTGATTTCTGACAAATCTGCTAGTTTGTACTTGATCAGTACTCTCTTGTAATTCTCTTTCAGTTTAGTGAAGTTTTGAGCTTATTTTTGCCTAGTGGGTTTTCCCTTTCTTAGAAGGGATTTTTTACGTAAATTCTCATTTGCCATTGTGTGATTGCCATTTTCTTATCTTCACCCATTTGTAAATGTTTTTCACCCCTCGCAGCTGTGTCCACTCATTCCTAAATTCAGCAGCAATATTTGGTGCTGTTTGTGGGAAATGTAGATGAAAATTAAATCTATCTAACCAATTGTAATCTCCATGGAACCCCTCAAAAAGCCCAGCTTGAAGAAAATTTGTAGTCAAGTCAGCTTCAAAGAACCCCAGGGCTCCAAAACCTGAGAATCCCTAAGAAACCACATCACAGTTTCCTCAGCCTACCCACCCGAATACCAAGGCAAATCTGGGCTCTTGTTTATATGTTACTTGAGCAGAATTCCAAATGTTCATGATGCTACTCCAGGAATTTTTACAAAATCAATGAAGCTAGACAACTGTTCCTAACCAAGTTCCAGTTAGTTTACCTTAAACAGGGCCAACGTAACCAGACAGCCCAATTTGCCTGCATGATGGAACTGATGCAGAATTGCATAGTACAGTAGCCCATACACGTTTGAAATTAGGGGTGCAAATTTTCTGACCCAAAATGTATTTTTTGGTTGATAGGGTTGGTTTGGGTTGGCAAATCTGACCAGATTTAGGAATCTAGGTCAGGACGGGGTGAGGTTCATGTGATCTGAACTGACCTGAATTTTATAACTATAATGTGCAAAACTCTCATACCTATTCTCTAGCCTTATGATTAAAGCTGCCATTTGCTGCCCTTTCCAATGAAAATCCCCAATTGCCATTTGAAACCAGAAACCAAACCCCTTTCCAATTGAAATTCCCATTTTGCCATTCAAAACCACAGAACCCACCCAACATTGATTGCCATTACCTGTTAATTGCCTATACTTAATGGCCCCTTTCAAATCAAAAGCCATTCTAGAAACAATGGACAGAAATGGTTTTAAACTAAGGCAGTGATATTTGACAATCATATACATTGGGAGCGTGCACAGCATTATCAAATAACTCATAGAGTATGTAAGCAATATAAAAATTAAAATGGTTTAATATGTAATATTGATAAATTTTATAAACATTTTGTTAAGGTTGATTAATATATCGGATACGTTGAATATGTAGGTATAACAAAACATTAACCTGAACACCCAAACATCACCTGAATTCTAAAAGATTGGGTTAGCGCTGGGTTGACCTCAACCTGATCTAATGTTTAAATAGGGTTGATTTGAGATTTTTACAAATAGGGCTAAGGTTGAGTTGACCTTGACCTAGTATTGATCAACCCAATTTGCACCCCTATTTGAAACCCCTGCCACTGCCATCAACGCTAAACACATTGGCTATGTGAGCAAGGATTGAGGAAGATTCAGTCCTCTTAGGGAATTTCGGATGATCCTTTGCCAAAGAAGTTTTGCCTCATTATTGTTAAAATGTGCAAAGGTAAATGAGGCCCTTAGGACTGTGTATCCACCTTTAGCATTCATTTGACCTGATGGGCATGTTAGACACTATCAAATGTCAAGCATTATCAGCGACACTAGATAGTGACATTCAAAACGTGGTATATGGGCCTTCCAAAGGCCTTGATTTGGTCCTTGAGGGAATTAAAGGATTGGTTCATAACCCATTTTATCAGCCCTACCAGGCAAATAAAAACCACCACAGAATAAATGATGACCATGAATGACTTTTATGAGCATCATTTGTCTAAATTTTATGAAAAGTTGTAAAATTTATGATAATCTTTTGTTTTAGAATAATGCTTTTAATTGTTTTGTGATGAGAATGTTCATGGGGGTTTATATTTGAGATGTGAATGATTTTGTATTGTCTTAAAGTTGTTTTATAAATGATTTTCATGACGAAATTTGTCCTTACCTGGCTATGAGCTCTCTGTTTTATTTCAAAAAATCCTAAGTGCAAAAGATTCAATGAGTAATGAGATAGAGCATGCAGGTCAAAAGGGATGCAAGAGAAGAGAGATTGGAAGATATAAGAGAGAGAGAGAGAGAGAGAGAGAGAGAGAGAGAGAGAGAGAGAGAGAGAGAGAGAGAGAGAATTTAGAGATTAGTGGAATCAAGAAACTTAATTTGAAAATTAGATAGTAGCTTATTTTTTGCATATAATGAAAGAGACTTGAGATGCAATATACTTGATGTTTATTTAAGTTTAGAAGGATTCATCGATGTTTTCCATTGCATTGAAACATGGTCTTGGATTAGCAGAGCCTTGCATTCTCTAGGGGATCTACTGTTAGTTGTGGTAGAATTTCATGTGCTTAGCCAGCAGAGGGTTGGTGCATGATAATTTGTCCAGGGTAGCTTGATGAATATGAGACTAGGTGGAGAGTGTTGCTTGTTTTCTTGAATGCTGGTGTTGTTTGTATATTTGTATACTAGTTAGTATCGATGCATACTAGTTGTGTATGGGAGGCTTTTGCTTGGTGTCAGAGAAAAGGATATTTTGATTGTGTTTTGTTTCCCCTTTTGAAAAAGGGTGTATAATTTTTTCAATCATTCTTCGGTTTGAGAGCTTTTGAATATGCTATAATGATGTCTTAGGATTGAAGAATATAAGCCAGTTTGCTTGCCTCATGGTGACATAGAAATGCTACCAAACCACTCTAATCCATGTTTGTCTTTGTGCCTTTGCTTGTAGTGTTTTTTCTTTGTTCATGTTTGTTGCGATTGGTCCTGGGCCTAAACCAAAAATATAGTATTAAAGCATGCCGAAACTTATCAGGATGGCTGTCATTGCATCAGTTGTCTTCCTAAGCCCCAGCAACCAACCTACTTATCTGATGACCAGGTGTATGATTTCTTCAGGTGCAAGTAGCTTTCATTTACCCTAGCTTCTTTGTCATGAAATGGTAGGTGCACCATTAGCCTTCCTACATATCATTATCTTTAAAATTTAAATGGCTACTTGATTCATAAGTTTAAGTGACTTGGTAGGGCAGCCCTTATTTTGCTGATTGTAAACCTTCTTCAAGTTCAGCCGGCGTTAATACTATATTACTTTTTTTTTTTTTTTTTATCATGAATCCTATCGAAGTTTTCTGGTATAATTTTCTTCTTTGGGGCTTTGCTATCTTTTTTTTCACTTTGACCACATACCAGTTGTGTTTTATCCTCAACAGGTTGGAAGGTTACTCTTTTAGAGTCTATGCATAAAAGATGCCATTTCTTGGAACATGTCATTGGTCTTACTGGTTTATCAAACGTGCAAGTCTTACGAGCAAGAGCAGAGGTATCTTGTTTCCATATGTGTAACTTGCAAATAATGCCTTTTTATTAATGCGAAATGCAGTCCTTGTCCATGAGGAAGTGCTTATGTTGTTTCAAAACTTTTGATGAGAATGCTGGTGATTTCATTATGGAACCTTATCCTTGGATGTTTTAGCAAATTTACATCTAATTCTCCATAGAAAGGTATTTTTGGGGTTTTGCAGGTTTGAGAAAATATTATAGGTGGTCTTGTTGAGTATCTGCAGTTCTAACATGCCATGGCTGTGGGGCCCAACATGTTGCATTTATGAAATTTCATTAAATCAAAGTGCTTGTTATTAAAATCAACCCTAATTTGCAGTGAGCATGATCTTTGGGAACTACATAAAATCACAATTAACCATGTTACCCATCGTATCTCTTATGGATTCTCATTTCATATTTTATAGTCATTTAATATCCTGGAGGCAAATATGATGACTGTGGTGGATGCTGCTATTGTGGTGTTCTCAAAATTTTCAGTTTCGTGATTTTGTGAAACTCAAATTCGCATGAAGGGATATTTTCTACATTGAATACTTGGGTACATCTCTTTGCCCATGTTTTTAGAATGTCAAGTGGAAAGTATATTCCATCAACCGTCAACTAAGTATACAAGAATTGCCAAGGTTAATGTATTCCATCCAATCTCATTGAGCTGAGGTTGCAATGCTAAAATTCTAGTAGCTTTAGCCATTATTTAGATGGTTTCCTTTTGGGCTCATTTGAGACATAAAGATATGAGTTTAGCTTATGCAATAGACACGAAGATCCTTATGTGATTGATGGGTGGATTTGATGCATATGATGCTTGGGTTCCTATGGTGCTCAAGGTTTATTTCTTTCTAATTACAACGTCACCTATATTGACATTCTAGACACTAACGATAGTAAACAATGTTAATAGGTAATATGATTTATCATAACCTAAGTAGTAATTAGTAAACTTCTTTGATAATGTTGCCATGTATTGATAATATTATCATGATGTAATTAAAGGTGATTAGTACGTCTGTGATGGTTCTCATGTCTACCAGAGATCATGGAATCATCATCACACTATTATCAAGTCAATATGACTAGAGGAAAACATTCAAGTCTAGCCATTTCCAAGATTTATACATTGATTTTGTTAGAGTGAAAATTTAATCGGTTTATTTTTCTGTTGAATAATGTAATAGTTTTAGTTTTATAGGAAATAAGTGAACAGGGATAAAATTATATAGATTAATTATGTATTTTTATCACTTTTTTTGGGTATATTTTTGGGGCATATAATGAAGCCCATTTAGTGTGAAAAGAGTCATATTTGACAACTTATTGGGTTAGCTATTAAGCATACCCAATATAAAGCAAACTGTGACCCATTTAAGCAATTCCCATGTAGACTCACTATTATGACCCGTATAATTGGCATTACCATTTGGTAATGGACTTATGAATCAAATGGACACATGATATTTTGGACTTATAGTACAAATGATCAAAGGGCATGATCAAAGGGCATGATCAATGTATTAGTCATTTGGTATGGATGGCCAAAATTAGTATGAGTTAGATGCATGCATACACGTGGGCATCATAGTAGTATGCATTGAAGTGAACAATACATATGGGATGGCCAAGGTCTTGCATGGGCAAATAAACAACATGCATGAGCCTGTTGCTACAAACCTATGGATACATGATAGATTATGACGATTAGATGATTCAAGCAGATGAGAACATTGTTCATCAAATGGATGAGTTTGTGTGTTCAAGGGGACATCACTTGGAGGAGGAATGTATATATGAGCATCATGTTAGAGAGGGGATAGATCACATTCAACATGACGTAATTAATGGCTTGGACTGCCTGTTGAGTCTAAGTTTTAAATTTTAATTGTTAGTCCCAAAAGGTGTATGGAAAACCACAAAATCAAGCAAGATTGCGATATTAAGTGAATGTATAAGTGCAAAAAGTGAATAATAATGGAAGTACACAAGCACACAAGACAATAAGCACAAAAAGAGTATAGTGGTTTAGGCCCCCTGGGCACCTATTCTATTCTGCAAGGTATTCCCAATTTTGGGTTCTACTAAACACTTATAGAATCATACTTCTTTTGATTTTCAAAGATTGCCAAGAACTCATACACTACTTGGTTTCTTGAGCTTATCAAGAAACTCTATATTGTTGGTTTTTTTGAGCTTACCAATAAACTCTTATATAATATTACTGCCACAAGGACCCTCTTCCTTGTACGCAGAAAGCCCAACAACCCAAATAAAAATTGTATAAATGTAATGGTTCTTATTAAGCAGAGATGTGCACAAAACAAGTTCAAACATAAAGATTAAACAATAACCTTATAGTGCCTTGAACTGGTCTTGTTATTGATTAGATGTAGCTTTATACTCATTGAGTGTTGGGGTGCCTTGGAGTGAATACACTTGGAGACTTGATTGCGTTTCTTATGATTGATTCATTTATAGCACTTAGAATCCTCAAGCATTTTTTTCTTCTTCAATGGAACTTTTATTTATAAGTTCCATAGAGGTTTTCGAGCATTTGGAAGACAATTGTTTGAAATCTAGCCGTTAAAATGTCACATTACTTTCTGAACGTTACGGCTGCAACCCTCTATAGACATTACCTTCTCACTCATCAAAGAACTTTGTAGATGATTGCTACCTTAAAGAACTCTATTGATCTCCCTTGTCCACACCTCTGTAGAATATGGTCTTTATAGAAATCTTTATATACCTCTGTACATCTCCTTTATGGACAACGACTCTCCTCTGTCGATGTGATTACGGAATGCCCAACAAGGCAACGAGTGCTATAGACCTTTGTAGCCTTGGGCTCTCCTCTGTTGGTCCGAAGCATGAGAATGTTGTTCCAGTGGCTTTGATAGACCTATGTAGCCCAACTTGTCTCTTCTGTAGGTCTCTTCTATCATTAGAAATCTTAGTACAATTTCATTAGTTTAAGTTCAAGTTATTTACAAGTTTGGTTGTCATCAAAACCAGTGTTCACAATTTTGCTGAGAGTAAAAATTTCGTTAAGCTGAAAAAGAGAAAATTTCGTTAATTTTAGAGAAATTATCGATAATTTTGCTAAAATATTAAAAAATTAAAAAAATACAGAAAAATTAAGAATTCTTCGAAAAAACTTCTTAATAAATCATAATAAGTCTAATTGCACATTTAGAATAAAAAATATCACTTTAAATGTTAACATACAAAAAGTAAAGGAAACATACCAATGACATAAACACTGATCAAATAATTTTTTAATGTAACATACTACTAAATGAGAGATTTTCGTCATACAAATGTTAAACATATGCATAAATGTGAATTATAAAAAAATGATATTAAAAAAAAATTATGCTACCACCATACTCCATCATCAAAAAGAAACTCATGACGGCTCCTCAGTATCATCATCGACGTGAAATTGCTCTTGTGCTTCCTCCTGATAGCCATAAAAACTAGTGCTCGCCATTTCACTGAAAGGGGAAATCTTGCTAAGCTGAAAAGGAGAAAATTTCGCTAATGTTGGAGAAAATTTCGATAATTTGGCCGACCTATTTTGCTAAAATATAAAAAAATAAAAAAAATCTAGAAAAATTAGAAAACCTTCCTAAAAAACTCCATAATAAATCATAATAAATTTGAATTTTTATTTAGAATAAAAAGCATCACTTTAAATGTCAATATATATGACATAAAGGAAACATACCAATGATGCAGAAGCAGATAAAGTAAATATCCATAGTGGAATACTACTAAATGGGAGATCTAGGTCATAGAAAATTATTAAATATATGCATATAGTATGAAAAATGTTATCACCATACCTCACTACCAAAAAGAAACTCGTTCAGGCTTGTTAATATCATCATTGTCATGATCATCTTGCATTGCTTCTGGCCAATGACTATAGAAACCACCCGGATGTAAGTCGTACCATGTAAGGAGTGAAGATGAAGACGCTTCGGTTCCACTATCCGGATTTTCTGGTATTTGGCCATAAGATTGTTGAGGATAATATTCAGAATCTCCAACATAAGATTCTTGAGATTCTTGTGAATAATCCCCAATATGATAGCCATAAGGTATAAACTTACAACTAGACCCTTGCTTACCACTATTCATACCAATAGAGGTTGCGGCCATACTATCCATCAAGTCATCTTCTTCTGTAAAGGTCACTTTCTTTCTACTTCCATACCTTCTCACATAAGATTTTATAGGTGGTCGTGCACCGTGATCATCATCCTGTGTAGAATGTTGGAAATCAGCTTCTTCAGTGAATGGGCTAAGAGGCCTTTGGCTGCTTGAAGTACCACCACCACCTCCACCACCACCACCACCACTGTCATCATCATCACCACCGCCTCCACTCTTTGTTATTGAAGAAGACTCTATGCTTGATAACAATCTAAACTGAGTTTGATTTGAAGAATCTTGTGATTGAGAAGTGCTTTCAGACCTTGTTAATGGATCAAAGTCTTCTACTGGAGTTCTCTCCTCCTCCACTACTCTTCGAACATTAGCTCCTTGCTCACGAGCTAAATTAGCAAAACTAGGTTCTGGCTCTCCATCTCTATATCTAAATCATTAGACCGCAACCACTCATACAATGGGTCTTCTCTTTCATCGTCTTACTCTAGAGGAACATAATGCCTTATCATTATCAAATCTAATGGGTCTTTATGAGAGCTATCTTTAGATCGAATCAATCTTTCTTAAAGCCTCTTATTGTAATGGCAGCACACCAAATCTTGAAGCCTCTGGTAACCCAAACTGTTTCTTCTACACGTGTGGATTAAAGAAAACATACTCTAATTACGTTCACATGGAAATGAAGATACTGTTTGACTTAATATTCTACATGCCAACAGCCTCAAATTTGGGATCTTCGTCCCATAACAATTCCACCATTCACCTATGAAAGGAAATTAAGGCTTGTTAATTTTCTAAAATAAAAGGTAAATAATATCTTATTATTTTAATATCCTCTACTTACATGGCATCGCTTTACTTCTTGACTGGATTGCTACATTCATCCTAAATAATCCCTTCGCATCTTGGAAGTACATCAACTATAGTATTGAAGAAAGTAAATAGTGTAAATATGCAATTCTTAATAAACAATCTTTATAAATGATACAAGTGTATTAGGTCGTTATATACAATTACCTCACTAATAAGATCCCTAGCATTGAGATTGTTAGGAAAAAGCTTTTCAAACACCTTAAAAATGGAGGAGCTAAGTTGGGCATCTTGATCTAGATGCCGCTTATAATGATATTTGGAGTTTAAATAATAAGCTGCACAAATTAGAAACTATGTAGTTAATGTAAACAAAAAGGATGTACATATTTTCTATGAAACTAGAACTTATTAAAGCATGTACTCACCAGCAACAATTAGTGGATGACTTAATATGCCCTCCCAACGAGTCTCTATAATATGCAGAATCCAATATACTCCTTTAGGATTGTTTTCTTTGATAGCTCGCATCATAAAATGAATGGATTCATACATAGAACCCATGGATGGATATGTCTTAGTGTCTACAATCCTTAATACTCGATAGATGGGTTCTAGTACGCTCAACACCTACCGCACATGATCCCAAAATATAGCCGTTATGATAATATTTTGTGCTTTCTTCCCCTCCTCCATCCTTATGTATTTTGACTTCTGCCACTCATCAGAATTGAAAGCCATGGTGAGAGCTCGACGAGCCTTGTACAAGCTATCCAATGCAATGTAATTTGTAGCAAATCTTGTTTTATCAGGACGAACAATTTCTTTATCATATCCAGATGTTCTATGAAACATATAAAGAACCCAGCTATGGTTGTATAGAAACTTGGTCACTGTGTGCGCTCTTTGAATTATTTTTTGCACTGCAGGACGACAACCAATATCCTCCAATATCAAATCTGTACGGTGTGCAGCATATGGTGTCTAATAGAGAGAATATTTTTCTTCCAGTATTTTGCGAACCCTTTTGTAAGCAGATCCATTATCAGTAACAATCTGCACCACATGATCCACACCAACCTATTCAATCATTTTTTCTAACTCCCCCTCAATGTATTTGGCATCCTTGACATAAGCCGATGCATCTACCGACTTTATAAATACTAATACACCTCTGCAATATATTATAAAATTAATTATGGACATTCTCGTTGGGCCTGTCCATCCATCACACATAATGGTTACCCCATAAGTGTTCCAATGGAATTTCTGACCAGTTATCCAATCATTTATTTCCGCTACCTCTTCCTTTAAATATTTCCCATATATTTCCTTCCCTGTGGGGGGTTTTACATTCTCTCCCTTCCTTTGGGCGACGACTATAAAGTTTTTAAATGAAACCGAATCTGTTGTATGAGCTGAAATTGCATTGTAGAAGAAAAACTTGAATGGAAATTCCCCAAGCTGGGCAACACTGTCCCTTCCCTTATTTAACGTCTGCTTAATTTTCTTTTATGCTCCACCTGCTTGCTCATATAATCTAGGCTCAATCACCTTTATACTCTTGTTAATCCCAAAATAACCCATGATCCCTCCAGCCGTACTACCACCAACTCTACTACCATCGGCCTTACTACCAGCAACCCCACTACCATTACCAGCCCCACTACCACCAGCAGCTTCCCTAACAGACCCATGGAATATTGTCCGGCTCCTCTCGAGTATAATCATTTGCTCCGTTTCCCATTGTTCCATTCTAGAGCTATGGATAACTCTTCTTAAATTAGCCTTATCCCCTTCCTCACCACCTTCCTCATCATCAACATCCACAGTTGAAGGAAATCTATATAATCTTTTTGAAAGATTTTGCTCCTGCTACTTTTTTGAGTCTTGAAAGCTCGCTCCTTGAGATAAAACTCTCTTCATCAATTTTCTAACATTTGAGGGTACCTTAGGGCAATTTCTAACATTCTTGTACCCTCCAGCTAAATGCTCCTTCAATCTTGTAATATCCCCATATTTCATTTGTTGACGACAATAATTACATTCTGCTCCATTCGGATACCCTTCGACTGACTTCCCATGCTCCTAAGCAATATCTTGTGGCTTAGTTGTTTTACTACTTTTTCCAGTACTTGTGCCTGACATATTGAACCTATAAATAAAGAAGTTATTTAAATAGAATACTCAATCTATAACTTATTTCAATTTACATAATAAAGATTCTAAGAAATAAAACACTAATAAATTATGAGAAATACAAATAATTTGCATAAAATATGCATTTTTCCTCAAATTTTTTTAAAATAACAAATAATTTCAGAATCCATTTCATATAGGTTTTTGCTTGAATTTGAACCTGGTTTAAATGGAATCAAGTTGTAACCGAATGCCAAAATGGGGAAAACTTTCCCAAAAAAGCTGCTACCGACAAATAGTGCCTCCCACTGTCATTGAATCCGAATTTTTTGCCTCTGAATTAGGTTCGAATCCAATGCATTGTTATTTCGAACACTCCATTCACTAAATCGAAGGATTTGAAGTTGATTTGCTATGCCCAAATAGCAAAAACGAGGATACAGAACGCTGTCAGCCCCCAAATCGAAAACTGCTCCTCTTCCCTTTGATTTTAAGCACCTAAATCTTGCTAGATGTCTTTGAAAAAGGATTCTGAAACATCCATTGTTGATTTCGAAGAGGAAAAAATGGTTTCAGTTGGGAGAAAATCAGATTGGGCATTGGCTGTGCGACTGTCGAATTCCGATCTTTAGATCCAAGATGCAAATGTGGTTTTTTGTTTTCGAAATCACTGAGATGGGTTTCGAAATTGGTTTTGGGGAAGAGTTGAGTAGGTTTTGGACCCTCATAGTGGGAGAAAAGGGGTGCATTTGATTTTTAAGGTTTTTTTCGTTTGGGGGAGGATTTCGCTGCTACAACGAAATCTCGTCGAAATTCTGGGGAAAATCTTGAGAAATTGGAGAAAATTTCAAGATTTTCCCCAAAATCTCAAAAATTTCGCCTAACTTCAGAAATGTGTAGTTTTTTCTGGCGAGATTATCTCGCTGATGGGGGAAATTGAAAATTTCAGCGATAATTTTGACAAAATTTTTGAAACAGTGAGCATTGGGCAAAATGATGTAGGATAGGATGCTCTAGATCAATAAAAAGATGGAAGAATTTGGAAGAAAGAGAGAATTTTTCGATAGGGAAAAGAAGGGAAGAAAGGGGAGAAATTTAGATGAATTAGGGAAAATATTCAGAAAGGAACAAAGTTAGAAATTTCAAAAACTCTCAATCAATAATACATTAACTATAGAAATTGTCTAAACCTCTTATAAAGCAAGTCTACTTATAGGATATAAAAAAATTCTAAATAAACAAATAAAAGCAATGATCCAAACCATTCATCAAGTTAATCATGTGTTGATCACTTGACGCACGCATAAAATCCTAAAAATAAATTAAGCATAAAAAAATCTGAAATAAGAAATTTCTAACAATAAATAAATCCTCATTTATTCATGGCTTCTTCGCGCTTTGCATCATTCTCCTTGGCTTGAAAAAACTTACCCCAAGGTTGAGATTGAAGGATTACTCTGCGCATGGTGTTATAGGACGAAATTAGTTTTCCTTTTGGTTATTTATATTAGAGGGGGGTTTTGTACCACATTACTTTTAGACTAGTTTGCTTTACTTCTAAGTACCTCTAAATAGGGGTTTACAGTTTATGTTAAGCATTCACTGCTTTCTATTCAATTAATTAGTATTTGAGACTTTTACCTCTCCTTTTGAGGTTTTCCTTATTTAATTCCTTGACAAAATCAATGGTGCGTAAACTAGTACGATAACTGGCATATTTCTGCTTTTGATCAACGTCAAGTGGTATCGGAGCCTACATGGTCAGGTATGTCTCATGATGAGGATGAAGGCAACCACACTTTCGACTATGATCAAGGGGTGCTGGCCATCTAGGCTGAAGTTAAAGCTCAGTGGGCAGCATTTGAAGCTCATCAACAAGACACGTCTCGTAAACTCAAGGAATTACGATAGATGTTGATGGGGATGGGGCTCAACGCCGACAAGAGATGTGGAGATAGCTGAAACAACCATGTTGGAGATGTTGCTCCTGGCCGAATCGCTCCTCAACATGTTCCTGCAATGCACCTTAGGCAGTTAGCCTATGTTCCAGATTTTGATGATGAAGGTGCAGGATATGAAGCTTTTCACAGGGAAACTTGACCTGGTTAAGATGCAGAGGATTATTGTCTAAGGGTAAATATTCCAAAATTTAGTGATAATCTAGATATTAGATCCTTTATTGATTAGCTATATGAGGTGGAGAAATTCTTTGAGATGATGCATGTTCCTGAGGAGAAGCAAGCAGATTGGTTGCTAATAGATTGAGAGGTGGTGCTTTCGCATGTTGGGATCAACTGCAAAATCCATGCAGGAGACAAGGAAAACCTCGTGTCTACATGGTTAAAGATTACAAGGTGAATGAAAGGTAGATCTTACTTATTACCTAATTATGAGCAATATTTATTTTAACAATATTAGTCACACAAGCAGAAAACTTGCTGTATGATTGAATATATAGAAGAGTTCTACCGTCTCTCAGCTCAATGTGGTTAGAGTCTGAATATCAGCAAGTGTCACAGAATATTGATAGCTTCCAGTATTTCTTTCAAGACAGAATTGGAGTGTAGATAGTTTTGTCGATGGAAGAGGCAGATAACATAGCATGCAAGGTAGAAAGGATGTTAAATCGACAATCAGGAAGTGACACAGTTCCTAAGCAAGCTGTGATGGATGCTTAAAGAGTAATAGCAGATAGGTGAAAACAGATAGTCAGTAGAACCAGTCGAACTAATCTTGCTTCTCTTCCTATTCAGGGAGTTGATGTTAGTTAACCTATGAGAGTGGTAAGCAGAGTGACATCAGGGAGAGAGGTGAAAATCCCTATGCTAAGTTGGATCAGACAAGTGCTATAGATGTGGTGGAATAAGACACATGTCAAATGTGGTCCCAAGTCAGAAACCTGTGCATCTTACCAATCAAACTAATGATATTCATCAACCTATCCATCTCACTGAGCAAGGTTATGATAGCGAAGGTCGAGCATGGGATGCAGGCATTGGAGGAGACTAATGAAGCTGTTTCTTGTATGTTGTAGAAAGTCGGAAGCAGCATCACTGCGTTAGAAGATTTTTCAGTTTGAATGCCCCATTAATGGGAAGGAAAGCAAGTTAATTATTGACAGTGGTAGCTTTGGTAACATTATTTCTAAGAAACTTGTAGATTACTTGAAGTTCCCACCTGAATGACAACCAGGCCATATAAACTTGGTGGGATCAGCAAGAGGCCTTCAGTTAAGGTATCAGAAATTTGTCGAGTACCTCTTTCTATTAGACAATTTTACAAAGATACCATGGTTTGGGAAGTAGTTGATATGGATGCATGCCATGTTTTTATTGAGTAGACCTTGACATTATGATGTGGATGCAACTTATAGGGGTCATTTCTTTGAATGGGGAGATAAACAAATTGCTATTCCTCTTAAAGCATTTAAAGGAAAAGATCCCAAAACTTCAAAAATGGAGGGGCGAACCTTTATATTTATTACTGAGATGAGAAGGAAGAAAAGAATAAATTAGAAATGATATCTGTTAAGTACAAGGCTGAATTCGATAAGAAGAGGAAGAAGCAAGAGTTTGAAGATGGAATTTTTTTTTATTATCTTCTTGAGGAATGAAAGGTTTTTTGCAGGTTCCTACAATAAGCTGAAGTAGAAGAATTTGGGTCATTCAAGAATTTGAAGAAGATTGATGACAATGCTTATGTGATAGATCTTCTTCTAGACTTGGCTATCTTGAAGAATTTCTTTGTCCAAGATATTTATGAGTAATTTCCTCTTGAAACGAATGACTAAGTACAAGATAGCTTGAGGGCGAACATTTTTTCAAGTGGAGGGGAATGATGTAGGAGGAAATTAGGTTTCCTTTTGGTTAGTTATACTAAGGGGATTTTTGGGATTTTGTCTCATATTTCTTTTAGATTAGTTTATTTTGCTTCTATGTATCTATAAATAGGGGTTTATAATTTGTTTTAAGCATCCACTTCTTTCCATTTAATTAATCAATTTGAAATTTTTTTATCTCCTTTTAAGGTTTTCCTCATCTTATTCCTTGAAAAAATTAAGGGTTTGTAAGCTATTATGATAACTAGCATATCTTCGTTTTCAATTTGCGTCACGTCGCATGGGTGTTGAAGATAGAAACAAGCTATAGAAGATTCATCGCTAAATTTTTTGATTCCTGTGAAACACATCTGTAACAAATTCATAGTTTTTATTGCTTAAAAGTAATTTCTCTCTCCACACCAGTATGACAAAGGAATCAATTGAACAATGCAAGGACAAACAAATAGACCAAATGATTCAGACAAATTCAATAAAGAGTAATACAAAGTTCTAAATCCCCAAGTTTTCTCCAATAAACAAGTCTTCTGAACTTTAGTTAATCTAATTGGATCATCAAGTTCACAGTCAAAAGGTTCTTTAAGGGATTCAACAACACAATTAACATTTAATCCCTCAGGAAGGTCATTGCCTTCAACATTTATGGTTAAGGTATGATTAACACATTATGATGCAATGTGATCTATTCTAGAATAACTAAACATTGTACTTCAAGCCCCTTAGGAAGAGCACTAGAAACAGTGTTATGAGGTTATTAGTTGTTGTTTTCTGATTAACACTCATATTCCATTTAGATAGTATGGCTTGCGACTATGCAAGCTCATTTACTCTTTGGAATGGGACCAATCTATTAATGGGTTTAGATGGTTGAAATTTTATAGTTCTAAAGCTTTGTACATATTTTTTTCCATGGTGTATAGTGCATGCAAATAAGTTCCTTTTTTAACTCATGTCTAAGCCCATTGATGAATTTAGAGCGTGTCGGGCTTTGATCTTAATTAATTTTTTACCTCTAAAATAAATCATCAAATTTTTAATAATATTTACACTCAAAGTTCCTTGCCTCACTCGCATTTATTGTTCCATCAATTGGTCTTGCTGATCATAAGGCACATATTTCATTCTCAATTTATTTTTTGTCTCAGCCCATGTAGTGATATATCTCTCTACCATCTTTGATGTCTTGTTCAACATGTTGCAAAGAATGTTCGGCTGATCCTACCAACTTTATTTTAGCAAATATGATGTGTTATGCATCCGACAAGCTATATTAAAAAAAAAAAAAAAAATTCCAATTCATTTATCCAGTCCATGAAGATGTTGAGATCAAACTAACCTTAAGAGCTAGGAACATCAACCTTCATTTTCTTTGTGACATCATTATCTTTGAGAAAATTCCTTCGATTATTCACATCATAACAACGAGGATTATGTGCAGGCAACTTGTAAAGATTCCTACCTTGTTGCGCTCTAAGTCTAAAGTGATCCTCAAGCTAATACTCAATAATTACATCTTAAGTAAAATTTTGTGGAACACTAACATAATGCCTACGACCTATAACCAGGTTAGTTTTTCTGAAAAGAGAATGTTTGCCTTAGGTTCTCAGCTTGAATATCCCTATCAATGTTTACTTATGACTGATTGATCTGTGATGCAACAGGATTTGTGTGAATGTCTAAGTTTTGAGCATTGGAATTTATGAGACTTTGAGATTGCTTATTATAGGAATCTAACCTTGTGTTAAGTCTATGAGAATTATCCTTTGAGTTATCAATAGGACATTTACCTAATGACAATTTCTTGGCTCATTTTATTCATGTTGGATAAGGCAATTTCTACTCGGGTTTTGTATTGGCTTAGCATGTACTTTAATTTGGATGTCTAGGGCATCTCCCATTTTTTCTAGGATTTTGGATATGGATTCTTTCATTTTTCCCTAGGATTTGGATAAAGCTTCTACCTTAGAGGCGATTTCATTAACTATAACCATGACGGTTTAGGAATAATGTAGAATAAAAGAGGTATAGTAAACAAAAGATGTCAATAGGAGATAGAAATCACCATAAAATAACTAAACTATGAATAATGTTCTCACAAAGATCTTTAATTTAGGAAAGAATGCAACTGTTTGGAAAACCAAAGAATTCTTGAGCACCAAAATAACAATTCGAAAAGTCTTAGCACCAACTACAATTTCTAAAAGCTAGAGTTGTCGGAATTTTGACAGATTTTGGCAGTTTTGCAATTTTAGCAATGACCAGGGCAGATTTGTAAGTTTAAAAGAAGAGGACTTCTCTGAAATTCTGAAAAAGTGGTTGTCTTGCAATTTTCAACAATGGCAGGGATTGATCGATTAATTTGTACAAAGACTTTTCTACAAATTTCTAGGGTGGTCTAGCTTGTAAAATTTCCAGTAGGGGCTTTTTGCAAATTATAAAAATAGGAGGATTGTTTCTATAAAAAATTTTGGATTATTAGAAAAGCAGAGGGGTCTTTTTGAAAAAACCCAAAAAAATCCAAAACCCCTTTTCCAGTTGCTTTCCTCAATTGTTTGTAGTAGTAGGTGGTTTCGAACCCACCAGTGGACATCTCTAGAAGGTAGTGCAGCCTCAGTCGATCGTCAACAATGGTTTTTCGATGTTGGAAAAGACCGTGGACTGCCCAGAAGCGATGCCGAAGGAAATCCCACATTGAAACTTCAAGCGCCAAATTCTGAAGATGTTGGGGTTTGAAGCACAACCTCCTTTTAACGTAGTGGTTTGCTGAAAATGAAAAGGATGACTTTTGAAGGGGCTGTCGATGTCATGAGTTGTCGGACTCAAAGTGGGAGCTGCCAAATTTGGTGGAAAAAGATATAGGAGGTGCTAGATTTGGAAGACGTGGCTTTAGAAATGGTCTACAACAATAGTTGTGTTGGATTCTACTTTCTAAGATGGGTTGCTATTTCAAGGTGCAAAAGATGGAGTTCTGTAAATAGTCAAAATCGCATGAGTTGTTTAAGTTGGCAATCTTATACATAACTTGCCCTTATTGGTTAAGATGGCTGCGAATCGTGGTTAGTCGACGTGAGTGATACTTGTGCTTATGGCACCACTCTTCACACGTGTACCACTGATTTGTGTTGATCAACAAAATTTGTCAATTAGATCAACGATAGCAGATGAGACAATTTCACCTGGTTTGCTTTGATACCAAATTGATGTATAACATGATGCTTTAGATCAATGACAAAAGGGAAGAGTTTGGAAGAAAGAAAAAGATTCTCTTAATTAAAAAAAAGAAGGGAAGAAGGGGGAGAAATATAGATGGAATGGGGAAAAGAATCAGAAAGAAACAAATTCAGAAATTTCAATAATTCTCAATCAAAAATTCATCAACCATAGAAATTATCTAAACCCCTTATAAAGGAAGTTTACTTATAGGACATAAAAAACCCCTTAATAAATAAATAAAAATAATAATCCAAACCATTAATCAAGTTGATTCATGTGTTCATCACTTGATATACACATCCAATCGCTAAAAATAAATAAAACATTCAAAAAAAATCTCAAATGAGAAATTTTTAGAAATAAATAAACCCTAATTTATTTATGGCCTCTTCACGTTATGTATCACACAATCCAAGCATTAAATCTAGGGACTTAGAGATAGAGAACACTATGTATCTCACAATCCAAGCCTTAAATTTATGATTTAGAGAGAGAGAGAGAGAGTTAAACTAGGGATTAATTGGTATCAGAGAGCTATTGCTATTATATTAAGCTATTTTTTCATTAACTCCTTACCCAAATTCTACAATATTAGGAAATATTTTTAGGTTAATATAATTTAATTAACATGAACGTGCATCTTTGCAGAATTGGTTCCTAAGAGATTGTTAGATTAAGTTCCTAATCCATACACACGTCATATTTCAATTGGTTTCTAAAACAAGCCTTGAATTAATAGACCAATTTCCATATGAAGATCATATACACAAATCGAAAGGTTATATGTATAGCCATTTAGTAATTCGCGTGCCTAATGTATAAATCAACAAAACAACCATCAAATCATGGCTAATCATAACCATTTATGGGTTAATTACACAAAGATGTATTTGCTGCTATCCATGTCTAGGGACTATGCTATCTCGTTCATCTAGAATTTGATTATTCATCGTTATGTTTGAACATCCCAATCATATGGCTCATTTGCTAGATTGTGTTGATTTTGACAATCCAATGCAAATTGCCTTAACGCAGCTGTTGATTATATTAATAAGACATACGCTATTGATGATACCATGTTGAATGTAATTTATCTTTTCACCAACATGATACTCATATATATATTGATATTTCTTTGAATGTTTAAACTCATCCCAACTATCTATTCTTATGCCCCCATCTGCTTGAATCATGTGAGTGCCTTGATTGACCACTTGTTCATAAGGGTTTCTATCATTTTCTCTCTTTAAAAATTATCCTTGTCCTCGAGGTTGAAGTGAGAGCTCACCTCCACATAATGGTATAACACAAGAATCTTTGTGGAAGTTTTAGATGGTATTATGTCATCTCCTCTTAAGCCTTTTAGCATAAGCTTTTTATCGTGCACTACCTCACTTTATTGCCCACCAACTTTTTAGGTGAGCTTATTATCAAACATTAAATTTGAACGTTCATGCAGCTTGATAAAAGCTTTGTATATGAATATTCATATAGCTTGATATGTTCAGGGAAATATATAAAAGTAATGATCATGTTCTTCATCTTACTATGCCATTTTTATGTTTCAATTTTGGTTGTCTACCTTGTAAATTGGGCTTGCAATCAAACTTTGAATTTGAACGTTCCTGCAGCTCGATAAAAGCTTTGTATATGAATATTCATGTAGCTTGATATGTTCACGGAAACATATACAAGTAATGATCATGTTCTTCATCTTACTATGCCATTATTATCTTTCAATTTTGGTAGTCTACCTTGTAAATTGGGCTTGCAACATGCTGTGCCTTAGGCATAGATTATCCTACACTTTATAGGAATGGCAATCTACCCTAAGCACACAAGGCTATGTAAATGTTCCAACTTGTAGTACAACCAAGGAAGTATACATTTTGATGATTAAAAAAATATAATGAAAAATGATAAAAAAATCACAACGCTAATGAAAATTACAAGTGCAAAAATTCTAGCATGGATGACAAATGCTTCACAGCAGTCTGTCGCATTCGCTTGCAATGTAGCCAAATGGTAGGCACTTGCAACATCCGCCTTAGTAGTGTAAATCAGGTCGGGTTGACTTGAGGTGGGGTCAAGCTAACCCTAACTTTATTTATAAAAACTCAACCCAATCCAAACCCTAACCATATTTTTAAAACTCCAACCTTACCCTAAACTAAACTTAAGAATATTTAGGTTGCATTTAGGTTGACAAGTGTGGTTAAAAAATAAAGTTAATATTCTAAATTTTATTATTTTATTATTTCAAATTTATTTGGAATAAATATTTTAATTTCAATACCATTGAAATATTATTTCTACAATAATTTTTCATGTTTTAATATAAAAAATGCACATTTATATCACTTATTCCATTCTCAAAAAAAATTCACGATTAAATTACTAAGATTCATAACCTGAAAAGGAGAAAATAAAACTTATATATTACTAAGAGTCTTGATCTCAACCATCGAACCAACCTCAATTACAAAAATAAACTAGCACTTAGTAGGGAGTAACCAAATACGTTAAAGAAAAATTTAAAAAAAAGAAACAAAACTATTATTCATATTTTTATGATTATAGTTGGTTTCCAAATTTTGTTTTAAATTTTAGTTATATAATATAATATAACTTATATGTGTATAGCATGGGAAAGAATGAAGGGTTAAAAGCTATTATATAGAAAAATATAAAAGGGAAAAAATTCTATATATATATGTATATCAAATTGAGTTGGATTAAATTCAGGCCGCCAAACCTCTAACCCACACCAACCCTATTTTAGAGATTGGTTTAGGTTCAACCCTATTTATCTAACTCGGGTTTCATATTTCTCAATCCAAAGATTCCAAACCAACCCATTTTTGAGTTGGGAACTCGACCTTATTTACACCCCTAATATGCCTTTGGTATTCTAGTAAGACGTGAACTCTCTGAATACTAGCAGTTGATATCGCAAACGCTTGCTGATACCACTTGAGACGTCGTAGTCGAAGGGAATGTGTTTCTGAATATAGCCTGCTTGCCTAAAACAATAAGCGCTTGGAAAATCCAAGTAGCCTGCCATATCGCTTGAGGAGTGTAGTTGAATACTACAGTTTCTTGCGGTTTGCCTGCCAATGTCTAGCAAGATTGCTGGAAAGAACTTTTGGAAAATCAACCACAATCGATATTGAAACCGCCTGAGGATGGCAGTTGATACCGCAACGGCTTGCCAAGCGCCTGATGACAGTAACGGTCAAAAAAATTGAATGTTCCCACACATTTAATGAGCCCCAATTACCTCTAACGGCTAGATTTTGAAGAAATCTATAGGAGTGATGAAAGAACGTTCACTAGGTTGTAGCTAACATTCATTAAACTTTAACTTTCAAATCGCTTTGCAACTCAAGCCAAAGCATTCAATCTTTATAAATTTTCATTAAAGGCAATCATCTACAACAAAAAGGGAAGATTCTTCTGTATTAAAGCAAGCTTTCAAGGTTTATTAAAGCTTCTTTTGTGCTTTCAAAGATGCACATACAAAAGTGTAATATCGTCTTTTCTCATTTTTATTCATTTGTTTCCTTGAGTTGGCATTGAAGACCAATCTCTAGAAAAAACAAAGGTGATTGTTGGAGTGTAACTCACAATCAATTTGTTAGATTGTATTATGCCCCCTAGAGTTGGAATCGAGAAGAGTGCATTAGCATTAAGTGATTATGCCTCCTAGAGCTCAAATCTAGAATAGTGGAATGACACTAGCTTGTATCTCAACTGAAACAGTGGAATTTAAGACACAACGGTGTGTGCTTGGAAGAATGGAGTAGAGAAGTTATCTCGAATCACTATATATTGTCTGTCGCTTGTAATTGCTTGCATTACTTAATTCTTTCCATTCAATTGCAAACACTTTCAAAAAGGGGATTTAAAATTACAGGGGTTTAAGTTAGAAAATTATATAAACCTAATTCACCCCTCTCCTCTTGGGATAACTAAAGGGACCAACAGGCTTCACCTGCCCTTGTGCATTCAATCATATTCTTTGGAAATAAATAACAGAGTATAATCATAAAATATCCATGTGACATCCCACTCCTTAGGCATAGATTCTCCTATACCTCTCATGAGTGGCAATCTGCCCTCAGCATGCCAGGCTATACTTGCACATTTATATCATACCATTCAATCATTTTCGTTAAAAATATATAACTAAGCAGAATCATAAAATATCAATCACTCAATAAAACTCTAATTTGCAAAGTTATAATCAAATAGCCAGAATAATTTTTTCTCTTAGGACATAAAATTCACTCCAACTCATAAAAAGAAAAATCTCTGGCTCTCAATGACCTTGACACTTGCCATGTACCCCATGCAATGCATGTGCAGCCCTTGTAGCACTAGTCTCACCTATCACAGCTGTAAGACCCAATGCAAGGAATGACTCAGTAAGAAACCCATGGTAAATCTAAGGAAATATATGGCAACAACCAAATCATATCATTCAAGTTTCAACTGAATCTCTTAAGTAATACTCATGTACATATATACTTTGTGAGATGCACATGCCTTTGTCTTATGATGCAATCTCTTCATGATAATCAAATAATTAAACTGACAATCTTTCCTCAGGATGTACTATTTAGTATCTATAATTCAATGACAACCCAGTGCCTCTGTCTTATAGGTCCTATTGGACAACATGGTGCCTTCCTCTCAAAGGTTAACAAGTTGCTGCGATGCCATTGTGATCACAGCCACTGCAAAATACATGCCATAAAAAAATACCTTATGATGAATCATGCTCTTAACTCATGTCATGCGTATACATGATGCAACTTTGAAATGTGCATCCTTATGAAAGGAATGCTGCTTCATAACCTTGTAATAAATCCCATATAACTTGCTTTCCCTATCTGCTACTTAGGTTATACTAGTGTTATTCACAACACTAAGAAATAGTAAAGTCTATTAATATCATAGATCACCATACTTTGGGTTTTACAGGGGCTAATCCCAAAAAGGGTAGCTTATCTCTTATGTAATTAATTCCTATGTGCACCTGTCATAAACATACATATTTAATCCTCATACACCTTCTAAACACACTTTCAAGTCATAAGAAACCTACTGATAGCATAAACATGGAATTCATATAATATAATCACTCATACGTGCATTCTATCATAGAAATCAACTCAGATTACTACTGGACTTCATATTTTAGATGTAAATTGCCTCAATTTATGTATAATTAACAATATTCTGTTTCATTGCAGGTATACTTAGATTATCATAGATTATCATACTCATATTTAAACTCATTTATAGGTTATGCATATATTAGACATTTTAATTTTATATTTGATCGCTTTTGTGAGCGATCTGCACCATTAAAACTAAGCATGTGCATCTAATTATGTTCTGGATCACTAAATTGGAATGTTTCCCCTATTTACTTTCATGACCTCACCATCAGATCATAAAAGTTACATCATTTAAACTATTAATTCTATGAGATTTACACCTAATTAGAATATTCCACCCTTAATTAGTCTTACTTATCGTTTAATCACACTTAATTAAATCTAATTATAATATGAATATATTACTGAATAACCTGATTAATTACTTAGATCATAGAAATTGATAATGATTGGACATCATGTACGGATATATATTACTGCAAATTCATATAATACCATGAATTGGGTAATTAATGGCTTAGATTTACATTATTGTGCACATTGATCATCGATTACATGTAATGGACACTAAATTCCATCAAAATCTCCATTGCTGCAACAATACAGGTAGCATTCCTCATGATAATGAAAAATCTCAAAATAACATGGAAATCAAGAAATAGATGGATTAGATGTTCTTACCTTTTCTTCTCTGTGAATTTTTTCTTAAAATTTCCTTAAATCTGCTGCCTTTAGGGTTGCCTCTCATCCACTACTTGACCCTAGCGGTAAGGACTTGCTTGTAGTTACTAATAAGATTTCCCCCCCTTCAAATAGCAACAATGTAGCCTTACTCTTTCACTACCTTCCCAATGTGGGATTCTCGGATTCTACCTCTTAAAAAATTAAAATCATCTATAAATATTGCTTCTAAGATGACTCAAAACTCATGACCTCTTACTCACAAACTGTAGACACTCCATGATGCAGTGATAGCATATGCAACAAACAAGGAAGTAAATTGGGTGAAACAAAACAGTTTTGCGTTCCATAAATGATAGCATTTTGCTAATAGAGAGGGAATAGGGGACACTAAAGAGTTTTGTGTCTTTAGCATGGGTGTAATCTGCAATCAGTGAGGGCAATTTGGGATGCAAAATAGTTTTGCTTATGAACTTAGATCTAATTTGAGAACAGTGAGAATATTTTAGGACGCAAAATAGTTTTCTGTTCAGATGGATGATACGGATATAGCATAAAACCAGGCTCCATTAGCGTTCAGTGATAGTAATGCACGAGAAACCCTTTTTAATGAGTGGAAATCTTGCAATTCGTTACGCCTCTCTTGCATTCACCCATTTCAAGTCCTAAATTCACAAGCTTGCCACTGGGAAAGTCTATGAATAGAGGCTTATTCTTTGCATTTAGAGAGATTTGATTGGGAGAGAAAGGAAAGTTTCTGCCATTTTTACAAATCATTCCTTTGCGAATATTTGGAGAGCCAAGAAGGTCAATATGGAAGTATTGAAAGAGGGAAATAGCTTCCCGGCTGAAGGGTACTGCTATGTTTTTTTGTGAATTGAGGGTATTGGCCTCTTAGTATGAGATTGGGAAAGTTATGCTTGATTAAGGAATCTCCTACCAGCAAAGTTGCAGGAACAAGTGGTGTGCTCCACGATAATTTTCTCTTTTTCTGGGTCTTGGGTGAATTCTAATTAGCCACATTCCATTTTCTCACTTTCTTGAGACTACTTAACTTCACTTTCTTGCATATTTAGATATTTGCATGTTTGTTCCCTTGTGCATGTCATGTATTTGTTGAAATGCCCAAGTTGAAAATCCGATACTGAAACATAGGTGATAAGATCACCTTAGCCATATATTTTGACTAACACCTCATTCAGAGACTTTTCTAGGGTTTGATGGGTTCTTAACACCTTCCCATCATATAACTAAGCTCTTACCTCCCTCTGTTTAGTGTACCAGTTAATTAAACTTATTTATTCCAACCATTTAATTGGTGCCAACTCCAAAAAACCGATAGCCACAGTCTGAGGACTCCATTGGGGATTTTGTTTGGGGCTTGTTCATTTACCTGGAATTGGAATCCATGGGGATGGTTCCATGGAAAACAAGTTTTCCAAGACCTTGATTTGATATATATTCCCTCCAATAATCTTATTTTTTTCCATCATTACCTATATTTTTAATCACTATATACTTATCTATTTTAACATTATTCACTTTATGGTTGACATTATCCCTAAATTTTCCAATCAATTTCATTCCATTCTATTTGATAGTCCATTGACTAATTGAACAAGGTGGTTGATCTAGAATCTCTGGCTAAGTATTTAATTCTTTAGTGATTTGGGCATTTCTTAGAATCTCTGGGTATTTGGATAAACATCATTCAGAGATGACCTCTGTTGTGTGATGGGTGCTTAGCACCTTCCCATCATATAACTAAGCTTTTACCCAGTTTTTGCATTCCTGAGTATTGAGCATTTCTGGTAATGTTGGATGTTGCACATGATTTTTGCGTTGGAAGTTTCTGCTAATTTTGTCATTTCTAGTTAAGTTTTGAGAACTTATAGTAGTTTTGTATAATGCTAATGATTATTTGGGGAGTTCGAGGCCTAATTAATCTGGTTTGGGGGGCTTTGTAGTTAGTATTCAGTAAGGGTACAACTTGGGTCGGTTAGTGTTGGGTTGAGGTCGACCCTATCGTTACCCTGTTCTTAAAAACCCTACCCTACCCTATTTTTAGGTTGGTTTGGTTTGAGATCGACCCTACCCTATTTCTATCAAAGTCGGGTTGATTTGGTTCGGTTTAAAAGCCGTTAATTTCAAACTTAGTTTTAATGTATTAAAAAGTGAATAATTTGGAAAAGCATACTAAAAGAAAGGTAAATACTTGTTTTTATGTAGCCCCAAAATTGTAGCAACATATAAAACATAAGATTTTTAGTTGAGCTTTTCAAATATACTTGACAGGCAGAAAACTAGAGACAAGGATATTGATATAGAATTAGTTTAAATATATATTTTGGGTACCCAAACCTTGGAATTGATCCTGCCCAAATTTTGGATGTGTGTTGGCTATATCTACCTATACCTACCTTACAGGTGATTAAAAGGGAACCTACCCTGCTTAAATGGGATTGGATCTGCTTTGGTTTGTGAGTACCCTACCCAAGTTGCACCTCTAATACTAGTGGTGTTTGATTATGGTCTGAATCATGGAAATAGTTTTTGGCATGTCAAGCATTGATACTATTTGGTGAGTTAAGAGTTTGGCAATCATCAATTTAGAGTTTTCACTTGATTTTACTTAGATTCACCATTTGGTTTAGATTGGTCTACATTCACCATTTGGTTTAGATTGACAGGCTTGCAAGGGATCAACTCAGTGCAAATTGCAGCCCAATTCTGTTTTACTATCTTAGCTGAATTTCCATTGTTGAATTTGCTTATAACCGTAGGTTTCATGAGCCTTGTCTTTGTTGTTGGCAATAGTAGGCAATTGATTGCATACTAGTGGAACTTTCACTCTTAAGTGGTGCATTATTTCTACTGATTTTTTAATTCAAAAGTTCTTTAGTCAAAACCTTGTTGAAATAAGCCAATAACCTGGTTTTCTTGTTTTTTATTCACAGTTGAAATTATAATCAATAGTTTGTTCTAACCATTTTTCCGCAAGTTCTTATCATTCTAGCTGTTGCAGTTGGGGCTTTCCTCCACCAGGAGAATTGTGGTGGGAAGTGATTCATGTTGATCCCAATTCCATCTTTATAGTTGCCTTTCCTTCCCTTGATCCCTATTTTTATTTGCCGTAAGAGAACCTGATTGCTAGTGTGGGACATCATTTGATTATGGGGTTTCGAGTTTAAAAAATCAGAAGCATTGCATTGCAAGTTTGAAGCTGCCACTAGTGTTTATTAACTACTGGTTTCACTAGTTTTGGCTGGCTTGTATATCTGTTTGGTTAAGCATACAGGTGCATTAGCTTTTGATTGGTTTGAATGGAGTAACCTTGTTAGGAGAAAGAGTGTCTCCTTTTTAAATGGCACTTGTATCTATGCATTTTCTGTTTTCTTGCCTCTATTGATTTGATGGTGTAATCTATAAATTCACTGAATAGTGAAACTGCATCTGGATTCTGCATTCTTTGGATCTGCCAAGCTCTTGTCAGATGTTAGTAACTTGTGCATGAGTAGAGAATACTGCCATGTCACAGACAATTGATATGTATTCTTTAAAGGCACCCTTCACAACAAGTATTTAAGATCAAAATTAGTTTTCTAAGTTCGGGAGGTATATAGTTAGGAGAACCGTTGAAGAAGGAGAAACCTAGATCGCTAGAAGTTGTTTGTGGCTTAGAGATTGTTGAAAATTGATTGGTTTATTTGAGAAGCAACTTGAATTTAGGGGGAATTATCTTGAAAATACAATAGAACCTAAAAGGTGTTTAAAAAAGGTTCATCATCCCATTTGTAGTCCAATCCAAAATTTATCAAAAATGGCAAATCAAAGCATTGAAACTTCTGGAATTGTTCAAAATAACCTTGAAGCTTCAAGGGTTATTACTACCGAAGAACGAGTCAATACCCTTTCGGAAGAAATGTGTGGCATGAGGGAAAGTGTGCAAAGATTCACAGAGTTGGTAAGTTCAATAGCCCAACAAAAACAAGTGGTTACACAGGTTGCAGCCCTAAAACAACAAATACAAGGCAGGCCGATTGGTTTGGCCAACCCTTCGACAACAGCTCAAGTAGATTAATAGTAGCATATGTAAATATCTCAAGCACAATAGGACCAATATGATTAGTATGATGAAGAGGACCTGGAGGCAGATGCTGCTGATGATCCTAGGGCAGTTGTTACTTGCTTGGAAGAATCAATCACTAGGATGCAAGAGGAGCCTCAAAGGCCATTGAATTTGAGAGATTTCTTTGCGTTTTCTTGATCACGATTGCTACCAGACTTCCAAAAGCTTGTTGTTTGAAAATATTTAAGAGAGGGCCCACTTGAAGTTCAATTTAGAAGCTATTGCATCGCCATGAGTGAGTGTAATCACAATGATGGGCTTATGATTCACTAATTTTGGGAGAGTTTGGATGTATCGACTCTCACTTGGTTCCATTCTCTAGCCCCCACGAATTTAAGGTCATGGGGATAATTGGCCTCTCTGTTCCTGAAGCAATGTGCCTTTAACTAGGACATCTTACCTTAAAAAGAAGACGTGTATGGTATGCAGCAGAAATTCGATCAAAACCTTTATAGTACATGCAACAAGGGTAAGAATCATGGTTGCCGGAGTGACAGAACCGATGCTGAAGCAAGAGCAGATGAATGTAGTGGTCCAAAATTGCAACCCAAAGTTGGTAGGATATCTCATGATCCATTGTTAACTTGATTTCACGTTCCTTATCAATATAGGGCCTCAAATAGCAAACTGGATCAAAACTAGGAAAATCCCCCTTTGCAACCCATTAGGAAATTAGGTTGTAGGTTCTCAAAAGAAGGCAAAATTTAAACCTAAGACGGGTGGCAATGGGTCAGTATCGATATGTACTAAGGTTAATACCATTTCTCAAGATAGCTGCATCCAATAGACAAAAGTTCATATGGAGGCTAATGGGCAACAACAGGGCAAGTCGCACTGGTGGTGAGAAATCAAACTTAGTTACTAAGGAGAAATTTTTTTCTTGACTAATAATGTCTTATCTCTATCTATTAAATTTGTTGGTTGAGAGGGGATTGTTGGAATTGAGAAGGTTTTGTTTGCCACCAAGCTTGTTGCCACAATGATATGATGTGATGTAAATATTTCGCTTTCCATAGAGAACAAGGCAATAATATCAAGATATGTTTGGGATTGAAATATGCAATTCAAGATCTAGTCAATAAGGGGAAAATAGATTTGGCAATGCCCTTGCAATGCCCAACAATGTTATCCAAAATCATTTGCCATAGCATGATACCCCTTCATGTTTAATTTTCTAAAGAGGGAACCAAGTGAGGCAAATTCGGTGAGATGGACCGAGAGAGAAATATGTGTAATAGTAGAAAAAAGAACAAGGAGGTGATAGTGAAGCCTATCTCACATGCATCCAATCAAAGGTTGCTTATAAAAGTCATTCTCAAGGCTCAACAAAGAAGTGATGTTCACAAACTATTGTTGAAAGGTTGGTCTTGTGTTCCATTTCACATGGACAATTAGGTGTGGTAGGTACAAAATTTTATTTTGCTCGAATAGCAAGTTAGCTTGCCTATTTTGGTAGATGGAAATGGAGCTCGCTAACAAAATTGGTTGGAAAAGCAAGTCAGGAAATTTTGATCAAGTGATAAAGGCAAGAAACCACTTTTGCAAGTTGTTGATGGAAAAAAAATAAAATTGAAAACTTAAAAGAGAAGTTGGTTTAGAATCTAATATCACACTTAGATACCCATGCTGTATGACAGGAGTGTATTGCTATCAATGGAGTAGCCAACATAATGCCTCGCGAACGCATGAACAAAAAGGATTGGAACATAAAGGTATTGTTTTAAAATGAGAGGGATGAAAAGAATGCAGGCACGTCCAACAATTTAAAAGATGAGGGATATGATGTGTCAAGTCATTTTAAGAGTGTTCTGGCCCAAATATCATAGGAACTTTCAATGACATTGGAAGCCCATGGGAAAAATTTGTTGAGGTACTAATAGCAATCACTTACCCAAGAAGACAACGCCTGAGACCCTTTAAGTTTATACTTTCAATGACAATGACTTTCCAAAAGAAGAAAAAGAACATTGGACACCTTGGGTATTGGGGGTGAGAATGTTAGATCAGGAAATATGATTGTGAGGGTTTTTGATAATTTGAGAAAGTAGGCAATTGGAGAAATTGATTTGGAGATTATGATCAGACCAAAAAAGTTCATAATCCCTTTTCAGGTGTTGGATATACTTGCATCCTTTTAACCTGATTTTTGGGGGACCTTGGATTCATGAAGCAAAATGCAATACCCTTAACATAAATCAAAAGGTAAAGTTTCTGCTCGAAAATTAGGTCATTATGGCGCTGGTGGAAATTGAAGTAGATGCGCCAATAGAATCAAAGTTCTTGTAGTTCAAATCGAGCATTCACCTGATGAAGTCCCTTACTATAGCTTTCAATTTATGGTTGTCCAAGGTGGACTTGCAGAATTGTAAAAGAAAGTTGATTTGATATTCCCTTTTGTTGATTAACTATTGTTTTGATTCAAGGCCAAGCATGATAATATGATCAAAGCCATACACTATAAAAGAATAACTGGTCTAGGGTTAAAACAAAAACAAGAAACACAACACAACCTTTCTACAAGAGTAGCTACTTTTGTACAAAAAGAAAGTGGTGAACCCTAAATTAGGAAGCATTACAAAGGATTAGCTTTCCTTAGGCCTTGGGCTTTTTGAGTCTAGATAAGCATTTTGTTGATAACTTGATATTATAGGAAAAAATGAAGAAAATGGAACCAGTGAAAGAGAGTCTATTATGTAGAAAAAAAGATAAAGGAAAGCAAGTAATGATGGACACAAAAGGGGAAAATGAGTTAGAATTCGGGCTTATTAATATCATTATAATCGGGGCCGAGTTAGAAGAGAAAGATAGTAGAAGGGAAAGTAAATGGTTTTATGAACCATTGATTTTTGAAGCGGTTCGTGGAAGCAACATTAACACCAACCATTAATAATATGAAAAATTCTAGGTATAACTAGTATTCCACATGATTATGCCTAGACTCGAAAAATTTTAAAAGACAAGAAAACACAAAAAAATAAGAAAAGGAAGAAAAGCCAAAAAAATAGAAAGAAGAAAGCCCAAAAATATTGAAAAATTCAGAATAACCAAAATATTGAAAAATTTTAAAATCTCAAATCAAAATGGGTTGCTTTTAACATTTGGAATTAATGAGATGAAAGATCCTAATTTGCTTAATGAGGATGGATTGGTCAAATTTGAATATAAGGACTTAGTTGAAAAATTTCAAAGTATAGCTATTGTAAGCTGGGAGAATTTGAGGTAATCAACTTAGCTATCAAGGAAGAACCAAGGGACCTGAGGATTATAAAATCTTTGGCTCGCCAAAATAGGTAGCAAATGATTGAATTTCTAAAATCTTGACTTATCAATTTTGCCTCCTCATATAAGATCATGCTTGGGTAGTATGAGAGCTTGGTTGTTTACAAGTTGCAATTGAAGCCAGAATGCAAGCTAGTTAAGCAGAAATTAAGGAGTTGTAGGCTAGGAATGGTTATTTAGATCGAGGAAGATGTAATGAAACCGTGTAATGCGGGCTTCCTCATGACTACCGAGTACCCTGAATGGTTGACAAACATTGTTTTAGTAAGCAAAAAAGGATAGGAAGGTCAAAATGTGCATCTATTTCTGGGACTTGAGTTGCGCCAACCCAAAGGATGATTTCTAGTTGCTACATATCAACACTCTTGTTAATAATTCAATAGGGATTAAAACATTCTCCTTCATGGATGGGTTTTTAGAGTATAATTAGATAGAAATGGAAGACGAAGACTATGAAAAGACTGCTTTCATCATCCTTTAGGGAACTTATTATTATAGGGTCATGCTCTTTGGTCTAAAAAATGTAGGTGCTGTATACCAAAGAGTAATAACCACATTGTTTCATGATATGATGTACAAAGAAATGGAAGTATATGTAGATGACATAATTGTGAGGTCCAAGGGGGTTGAAGAGCACTTTTAAGATTCGCAAAGATTATTCGATTGCCTAGAGAAGTATCAGTTGAGATTAAATTCAAAGAAATGTAGCTTCGGGGCCACATCTAGTAAGCTTTTGGGATTCATGGTTAGTGAAGACGGAACCAAGATAGATGAGGACAAAAGAAGAGGAATATTGCAAATGGCTTATCTAAAAATATCTAAAAGTAGAGAAGGAGATCCATGGTTTCTTAGGAAGGCTTCAAAACATTAGTAGTTTCATAGTTGGGCTTACCATGATATGTGAGCAAATCTTCAGGCTGTTGAGGAAGAATAATGTTGACATATGGAATGATGAACATCAAAAGGCATTCGATAAAATCGAGGCTTATTTGATGAACCTTCCTGTTCTTGTTCCGCCTATGCTAGGGAAACAACTATTTTTATACATGTCAATGGGAGAATTGTTTGCAAGGTGTGTTATGGGATAACATGATGAATCTAGTAGGAAGGAAAAGGCCATCTATTATATAAGTAGAAGGTTTTGTGATTATGAGGCCTAATACAATATGTTGGAGAAAACATGATTAACATTAGCATGGACCACTCAGAAGCTAAAGCAATATATGTTGGCATACCCCATCTTGTTGATATCCTACCTAGAACTACTCAAATATCTACGTGAGAAGCCTTCTCCCACTGGAAGAATGGCAAAATAGTAATTTATGTTGGTTGAGCTTGATATAACTTATGATATTCAAAAGGCCATCAAAGCTCAATTAATTATTGACCACTTGGCGGAGCATCCTTTGCCAAGATATGAATCACTCAAAGATCGGTTTCTAGATGAGGATATATTGCAGATTGAAATAGAAAAGGAAGCTGAGGAAGTCTCTAGTTGGGTCATGTATTTTGATGTGACAACTAATGGTAAGGACAATGGAGTTAGAGCAATTTTCATATTATAATTACCAATTCCCATCTCGAGAAGACTGGAATTTAAATGCATAAACAATATGATTGAATATGACGCTAGTATCACTAGATTAAGAAGGACAATAATGCTTGGGATATGAAAACTTCTAGTCTATGGTGATTCATTGCTTACTATAAATCAAATAAATGGGGAACGGATGAAAAGTTGATACCATATGTTGTCTATTTGGAAAACATGCTGAGAGAATTTGATGACATCACCTTCACTAAAATGCCTAGCTGATAAAAACTGTTTGCTAATGCTCTTGCTACACTAGCTTCCATTATACAAATATCAAATAATGTTGGTGAATGGGCCATACTGTTCAATCCTAAGATTAGCCAGCATTTTGCTTATAGATTGAAAAAAGAAGGAGAAGAGGATAGCTTGTGTTTATTGCAGTGCTTGCCATTTCGATTATTTTGGTGAAATTTTTACTGAAATTTTTCGTTTTCTCGTCTTAGTGAGATATTCTCACCAGGTAAAACAAATAAATTGCATTGTTAATGTTGAGAAATTGGGAAAAATTTCAAAAATTTCCCCAATTTTTCGAGATATTCTCGTTTATCTTGGTGATATTTTCTTGAATGGGGAAATTTTCACCAAAATTTCCCCCCTAAAAGTCGACAGGGTGCTCTAAATCTCATCTGCGCCCCTTTTCCCCCTCTGTGAGCAGCCGAAACCCACCTTGATCTTCCCCAATATCATTTTCGAAATCCTTTTTATGATTTCAAAACAAAAAAACACTATTTGAACCTTCGATTCGAAGATCGAAAGTCGACAGCGTGTCTGTCGATGCATCTGAAATCATTTTTTTTCCCTTCAAAATCTACAATGGATGTTTTGAAATCCATTTTCGAAGATATCTTGCAAGATTTGGGGACCTGAAATCTACGTAAAGAGGAGCAACACACCTCTATCCCGCCGACAGCGTGCTACAGTTCCGTTTTTGCGATTTCAAGGCTTCAAATTGACTTCAAATCCTTTGAAATCGTGAGCGAAGTGTTCGAAAATAGCTTTTGTATGGATTGGAACCTGATTTAGAGGAGGAAATCGATGGAAACATGGCTTTGGGAGGAGGAACACGTTCTCAACAACATTTTAGGGTAGTTTTCCCTATTTTTAGAAGCAATTGCTGATTCATTTCCATTTAGGCAAGTTCGATTTCAAACACTCAGCGGTATGAGAAGGATTTAGGATTTTTTTTTATTTTTTATTTTTAAATTTTTTTTGGGGGGGGGGGGGGGGGCATGCATTTTTTATGTAGATAATTTGAATTTGTTATGATTTATTAGTGATTTATTTCTTAGATTTTTCATTATGTAAATTGAAATAAGTTGTAGATTGGGTATTCTATTTAAATAACTTCTAAAACATATGAAAACTAACTATTTTAAAAATTATTTTATTTAAATAATATAAATGACATTTAACAACATTAAAAATAAATAACTATGCTGTTGAATGTCATATAATTATCTCATGGTTTCTTTCTTGTATTTATTTACAGGTTCAATATGTCAGGCTCAAGTACTGGAAAAAGTGATAAAACTAAACCACAAGATATTGCTTGGGAGCACGGGAAGCCAGTTGAAGGATATGCAAATGGAGCAGAATGTAATTATTGTGGTCAACAGATGAAATTTGGGGGTGTTGTAAGATTGAAGGAGCATTTAGTTGGAGGGTATAAGAATTTAGAAATTGCTTTAAGGTACCCTCAGATGTCAGAAAATTGATGTAGAGAGTTTTATCCCAAGGAGTGAGCTTTCGGGAGTCAAGAAAGCAGTATGAGAAAAATATTTCAAAGATTTTATGGATTTTCTGCAATCGTGGACATTGATGATGATGAAGGGGATAGGAAGAGAATGATGCTGATTTAAGAAGAGTTGTGTATACCTCTAGGGTGGGGCAATGGGAAAGGGAGTAAACGATTAGACTAGAGAGGAGCAAGCGAACAGTCCATGGGTCTGTTAGGGAAGCTGATGGTGGTAGTGGGAAGGGTGGAATTATGGGCTATTTTGGGTGTAGCACGAGTATGAAGGTGACTAGGCCTAGATTATATGGGCAAGCGGGTAAAGTACAAAAGAAAATTAAGTAGATGTTTATTAAGGGAAGGGACAATGTTGCCCAACTTGAAAAATTTTCATTCAACTTTTCCTTCTACAATGCAATTTCAGCTCATGCAGTAGATTCGGTTACATTTAAAAACTTTGTAACTATCGCCCAAAGGGATGGAGAGAATGTAAAACCCCCAATGGGGAAAGAAATGTACGAGAGATATTTAAAGGAAGAGGTGACAGAGATATATGATTGGATAAATGGTCAAAAATTTTATTAGGACAGTTATGGGGTAACCATCATGTGTGATGGATGGACAAGCCCAACGAGAATGTCCATAATTAATTTTATGGTGTATTGTAGAGGTGTATCAGTATTTGGTAGATGCATCGACATATATCAAGGATGCCCGCTACATTGAGCAGGAGTTAGAAAAAATGATTGAATGAGTTGGTGCAGATCGTGTGGTGTAAATTTTTACTGACAATGGATCAACTTACAAAAGGGCCGGCTAAACATTGGAAGAAAAGTATTCTCTTTACTGGACACCCTGTGCCGCACATTGTATAAATTTGATGTTGGAGGATATTAGTTCTCATCCTGCAATGCAAAAAACAATGCAAAGAGCAAGCACAATGACCAAGTTTTTATACAACCAGAGCTAGGTTCTTTCTATATTTTATAGAACATTTGGCTATGATAAAGAAATTGTTCATCCTGATAAAACAAGATTTGCTACAAATTACATTGCACTAGATAGCTTATATAAGACTCGTCAAGCTCTCACCACGGCTTTCAATTTCGATGAGTGGTGGACTTCAAAATATAAAAGGATGGAGGAGGGGAAGAAAGCATAGAATATTATCATGATAGATGAATTTTGGGATCATATGTGATAGTGTTGGGTATATTGGAATCCATTTATCGAGTTTTAAGTATTCTAGATACTAAGACATATCCATCCATAGGAGTAGATTGGGTTCTGCATATTATAGAGACTCGTTAGGAGGGCATGTTAAGTCATCCCCTACATGCTACTGGTGAGTATATGCTTTAATAAGTTTTAGTTTCATGGAAAATATGTAGATCCTTTTTGTTTACATTAACTAACATAGTTTTTAATTTCTGCAATTTATTATTTAAATCTCAAATATCATTATGAGCGGCATCTGGGTTAAGATGCACTGATTGGCACATTCCTTTTTAAGGTCTTTGAAAAG
This sequence comes from Pouteria campechiana, assembly GCA_036873735.1. Classification (NCBI taxonomy): domain Eukaryota; kingdom Viridiplantae; phylum Streptophyta; class Magnoliopsida; order Ericales; family Sapotaceae; genus Pouteria; species Pouteria campechiana. Next base: position 95,987 of record JAYJMB010005489.1, read on the forward strand.
CATTTTCCAAACAATCTCAATGCCGGGGATCTTGTTAATGAGGTAATTATATACTATGACATAATACACTTGTATCATTTTTAAAGATTGTTTATTAAGAATTGCATATTAAAACTATTTACTTTCTTCAATACTACAGTTAATGTACTTCCAAGATGCGGAGGGGTTATTTGGGATGAATTTAGCTATTCAGTCAAGAAGTAAAGCAATGCCATGTAAGTAGAGGATATTAAAATAATAAGATATTATTTACTTTTTATTTTAGAATATTAACAAATCTTAATTTTCTTTCATAGGTGAATGGTAGATTTGTTATGGGACGGATATCCCAAATTTGAGGCCGTTGGCATGTAGAATATTGAGTCAAACTGTATCTTCATCCCCATGTGAACGTAATTGGAGTACTTTTTTTTTAATCCACACATGTAAAAGAAACAGTTTAGGTTACCAGAGGCTACAGGATTTGGTGTTTTGCCATTACAATATGAGGCTTCGGAGAGATTGATTCGATCTGAAGAGAGCTCTCATGAAGACCCATTAGATTTAATTATGATAGGGCATTATGCTCCTCTAGAGCAAGACGATGAAAGAGATGACCCATTGTATGAGTGGTTATGGTCTAATGATTTAGATACTAGAGATGGAAGGCCAGAACCTAGTATTGCTAATTTAACTCGTGAGCAAGGAGCTAGTGTTCAAATAGTAGTGGAGGAGGAGAGAACTCCAGTAGAAGACTTTGATCCAGTGACAAGATCTGGAAGCACTTCTCAATTACAGGATCCTTCAAACCTATCTTAGTTTAGATTGTTATTAAGCACAGAGTCTTCTTCAAGAACAAATAGTGGCGGCGGTGGTGATGATGATAGTGGTGGTGATGATGGTTGTGGTGGTCGTATGGGTGGTACTTCAAGTTGTCAAAGGCCTCTTAGCCCATTCACTGGAGAAGTTGATTTCCAACATGCTACAAAGGGTGATGATCATGGTGCAAGACCAGCTATGAAATCTTATGTGAGAAGGTACAAAAGTAGAAAGAATGTGACCTTCAGAGAAGAAGATGACTTAGTGGATAGTATGACTGCTACCTCTATTGGTATGAATAGTAGTGAGCAGGGGTCTAGTTGTGGGTATACACCTTACGGCTATCATGTTGGGGATTATTCTCAAGAATATCAATAATCTTATGTTGGAGATTCTGAATATTATCTTCAATAGTCTTATTAGCAGATACCATACTATTTGGATAGTGGAGTCGAAGCAACTACATCTTCTTTTCTCGCATGGTACGATTTATATCCGGGTGGTTTTTATAGTCATTGGCTAGAAGCAATGGAGGATGACCATGACGATGATGAAATTAACGAGCCTGCACGAGTTTCTTTTTGGTGGGGAGGTATGGTGATAATATGTTTCATACATATGCATATATTTAACAACTTTCTATGACCTAGATATTTCATTTAGTAGTATTCTACTGTGGATATCTACTTTATCTATTGATGTATTATTGGTATATTTCGTTTATGTCATATATATTGACATTTAAAATAATATTTTTTGTTCTAAATATAAATTCAGATTTTTCATTATTTATTATGAAGTTTTATGGACGATTTTCTGATTTTTCTGCCTTTTTTTATATTTTCGCTGAATAGTTCGGCAAAATTTTTGTTAATTTCAGAGTCGATAATTTCTCGAAAAATAACGAAATTTTTTCTTTTTCAACTTAGCAAAAATTTTCCTTTCATCAAAATTGCGAGCATTGGTTTGTTGATATTAAACGGTATCTAGAAGAGCAATTTTTCCCTTAAGTTGCAACCTTGAATGATAAAAAGATAATTCAAAGATTGGTAACACAATTTGTCATTCTGGCAAGAATATTATGTGAGCGGTCTTATGATCAAGTCTTGCTAAGGCGCATTGATGAAAAGGAAGCTAACAAGATTATGTCAGAAGTAATGAAGGGGTGCATGGTCCACATATGAATGTGTTGATGATGACCAAGAATATTTTAAGGATGAGATGTTATTGTATAATAAAGGAGACAGATTGTTGCTATCACTTCAACGGGTGTAGGAAATGTTAAAGAGTATGCAAACCAAATACATGTCCCTAGATGAACTTTACTTTTTCACCACTCCTTTATGGACTACTTTGTAAAATGGGTTGAAGCTACTTTGTTCACTAGGGTAGCAGCAAATCAAGTTATGAAATTCATTATGGGGAATATCATTAGTTGCTTTAGAGTGCTAAGGGAAATTATTACAAACAATAAGTCAAATTTTTTAAATAATAAAGTAGATGGTCAGTTTAAATCTTATCAAATCAAACATCATCGATCCACCCCATATTGGCATCAGGGAAAAGGTGGTATAGAAGATGCAAAAAAAACACTGATTTGGATCATTTGGAAGATGGCTACGACCGGTGCTCACAATTTCGCTAAAAGAGGAAATTTCGCTAAACTGAAAAGGAGAAAATTTCGTTAATTTTGGAAAAATTATCGAAAATTTCACTGAACTATTTCACTAAAATATAAAAAATTAACAAAAATGTAGAAAAATTAAAAATCTTCTAAAAAACTTCATAGTAAATCATGATAAATCTGAATTCACATATAGAACAAAAAACATCACTTTAAATGTCAATATATACGACATAAAGGAAACATACCAATGATGCAAAAGCAGATAAAATAGTTAAACATATGCATATAGTATGAAATATATTATCAACATATCTCTCCCCCAAAAAGAGACTTGTGTAGACTTATTAATTTCATCATCGCCATGGTCATCCTCCATTACTTCTGGCCAATTACTATAGAAACCACCCGAATACAAGTTGTACCATGCAGGGAGAGAAGATGAAGACACTTCGGTTCCATTATCCGGATTGTATGGTATCTGGCCATGAGACCGTTGAGAATAATATTCAGAATTTCCGACATAAGATTGTTGAGATTGTTATGAATAATTCCTAACATGATAGCCATAAGGTGTATATTCACTACTAGACTCCTGCTCACTACTATCCATATCAATAGAGCTGACATCCATACTATCCACCAAGTCATCCTCCTCTGTAAAGGCCACTTCTTTTTTACTGCCATACTTCCTCATATAGGATCTTAGAGGCCGTACATATCTTAGAGGCCGTCATGTACGATGATCTTCATCTTGCATAGCATGTTAGAAGTCAACTTCTGTTGTGAATGTACTAAGAGGCCTTTGACTACTTGAAGTGCCACCCATACTACCACCACCACAACCATCATCCTCATCATCATTATACTACCACCACCACTTTGTGTTCTTGAAGAATACTTTGTGGTTGATTTACTAGCTCTTTCAGATCTTGTTAGTGGATCAAAGTCATCTATTGGGGTTCTCTCCTCTAATATTCTTTGTATATTTACCCCTTGTTCACGAGCTATATTAGCAATAGTAGGTTTTGGCCTTCCATTTGCAATATTTAAATCATTGGACCTTAGCCACCCATATAAAGAGTCCTCTCTGTCATCTTCTTTCTTTAAGTGAGCGTAATGCCATATCATCATTAAGTTCAATGGATCTTTATGAGAGCTTTCTTCAGATTGAAGCAATCGTTCCCTAAGCCGCATATTATAATGATAGAATACCAAATCTTAGAGTCTCTTATATCCCAAATTGTTTCTTTTGCATGTATAAATCAATGAAACATACACTAGTTATGCTTATATGGGGAGGAAGATACCGTCTGACTCAGTAATCCACATGCCAATAATCTTAGATTTCTGTCTCATAACAATTTCACCACTCATCTGTGAAAGAAAATTTGGATTTATCAATAATTTAAAATAAAAAGTAGATAACATATTATTAAATCACTATTCTTTAATTACACGACATTGCTTTGCTTCTTGATTGGATTGCTACATTCATCTCAAGTAACCTCTTGGCATCTTGATAGTACCTCAACCATAACATTGAAGAAAATAAATATCATTAATATGTAATTCTTAATCAACAAACTATCATTGAAATGATATAGGTATATTAAGTTGTATAATTACCTCACTTAGAAGATCCCTAACTTTGAGATTGTTGGGAAAAAGTTTTTCAGATACTTTAAAAACCGAGGTGCCAAGCTGGGTATCTTGACTTAGATGACGCTCATAATGATACTTGGGATTTAAGTAATAAGCTTCAAAAATTATAATTTAAGTTATATAATGTAAATAGAGAAATTCTATCCATATTAGATGAAACTAGACTTATTAAATCACATACTCGTCAGCAGCATGTAGGGGATAACTTAGCGTGCCTTCCCAACAAGCTTCTATAATTTACAACACCCAATCTATACCCTTGGGATTGTTCTCCTTGATTGCTCGGATTATAAAACGAATGGTCTCATACATGGAACCCATGGATAGATATGTGTCATTGTCCACTGTCCTCAGAATTTGGTAGATTGGTTCTAGTATGCCCAATACTTATCTCATACGATTCTAAAATGTAACTGTTATAATAATATCCATTGTTCTCCTCCCCTTTACTGTCTTTCTATATTTTGAGGCTCACCATTCGTCCGTGTTAAAAGCCGTGGTGAGGGTTTGATGAGCCCCGAACAAGCTTTTCAGTGCAACATAATTTGTAGCAAATCTGTCTTACCAGGATAAACAATCTCTCTATGATATCTAGATGTTGTGTGAAATATAGAAAGAAGCTAACTGTGATTGTATATAAATTTGGTCACCGTACGTGCATTTTTTATTTTTTTTTTACACAGCTGGACAACGACATAGTGAACCTATAAATAAAAGCAACAATGTTATAGAATAATTAACATGAGTTAAATAAAATAAATCCAACAAGAAAGACACTAACCCTTTTTATACAACCCTTTTTATACTTAAAAGGTTTATTCATAAATGTATGATTTTAATTATACATGTCTTTTTATTAGTAATTTTACTAAATTTTCTACCCCAATTTTGATATTATAATTTTTAAAAATCACTGGATAAATTATTTATTTTCATAACTTAACAAAATATAAATGTATATGTTAAAAGCTAACTCTATAAATAAGTATATGATAAGGGGCAACCTAATTAATTAATTTTTTGTTACTGTTAAATAATATCTATATTATTTAAATTAAATAAATTTTTAAAAATTTATTTCTCGTATGTTTAAAAGTTGTTTAAATCAGTGTTCGCAATTTCGCTAAAAGGGGAAATTTCGCTAAGCCTAAAAGGAAAAAATTTTGCTAATTTCGTAGAAATTTTCAAAAATTTCACCAAACTATTTCGCTAAAATATAAAAAAAATAAAAACATGTAGAAAAATTAGAAAATCTTCCATAAAAATTATTATTTATTTATAAGCTATAAATAATCATTATTATAAGCTATTTAAGTAAATAGAATGGTAGAAATATACTTTATATTGTAAAAATATGAGTAATATTTTTTTTTTGGGATAAATTAGGTATGAAAAAAAATCTCAAAAAAAAAATTTTAAAACTAAAACTCTATCTTCAAACTTTATGTACCAAAATATGAATATTATACATTTTCAAGCCTCTAAAAATATCCTAACCATTCCACATATTTTTTGCAATCATAACCATCCAAGCACAAGTTATGAAAGTTAAAATGCGCATAAGTTATAAAAGTTAAAATGTACCTAATAGTGTGTTATGATTGTTAAATGAAGTGGTGAATAGACTTTATATGACAAAGGTTAACAAAAGGATTGTTTAATTAAATAAATTTTACTAATAATTAATTAATTTTTGTTACTGTTAAATAATATTTATATTATTTAAATTAATTAAATTTTTAAAAATTTATTTATCATATGTTTAGAAGTTATTTAAATAAAAATCCCAAACTAAAACCCATTTTAATTCATATGATATAAAATCTATTAATAAAATGCCAAAAGATGAAAATAAATCATGATATGTGATTAAGAACAAACTTGATTTTGGGCAAAAATTAGTGATTAAGAACCCAAATGAGAGATTAATTAACACAAATCTTGAGATTTGCCACCCCCAACATAAGACGCATGACGAATGGCTGCTGTAAACGACTTGACACGCGGCTCAGCTGCTGTGAATGACGAACGGCAGATGGATTTCGGACACCCAACTGAGATTTCATGCTGGATCTAGGATTTCGATCACTCCTCAGCCATTATCGAGCACTCCAGAGGTGATTTCAAAGCTGGTTTGGTGGATTTGAAGGCAAAAATGAGGGCTGCAGGCAATGTCGACAGAAGAGGGAGTGGCTCCTCTGACTTGATTCAAGCTTTGTAATCCATGCAAGACTCCACAAAATTTGTTTTTGAAACTTCCATTTGGGGTTTCGAAGCTGAAAAATCCATGTAAGCTCGAAAATTCCCAAAATGGAAGAGAAAACCCTAGCTGCAAGTGTCCAAACTCTTAATCGACTGCCTAGATGTGGATTTTTGCATGGAAAATACCACTAAGTGTTTCGAAACTGTATGTTTAGGAGGCAGAAGTGGGTTTCGAAAAATACTAGTGCTGTTTGTAAGGTTTTCCCCCTTTTATTCTCGTTTTCTTGCCGCCATCTTGGCAAGATTTTGCTGTCATAGCGAGATTTCGGCGAGATGGGCGAAATTTCACCGATATTTTGCCATTATTTCAAAAATTTCGCCTAATGTGGAAGAACCATACTATTCTCTAGCGAGAACATTTTGCCAGGCTGCCTAAACGAAACTTTCAGCGAAAGTTTACCCGAAATTCTCGATTTTGCAAATGATAGTTTAAATAGAAAACTCAATCTACAACCCATTTTAATTCATGTGATAGAAAATCTATTAATAAAATGCTAAAAAGTATTAATAAATCATGATTAATGATTAAAAACAAACTTGACTTTGCGGATTAACACGTGTGGATGGAATCTTGGGATTGGCCTCCCACAGCAACGATGCACGATTGGGATTGACCTCCCACAGCAACGATGCATGATGGATTGGTGGCCTCCAGCGACTAGCGCGACTGTTCTGCTCTCAACGACGCACAACAAGTGGATTTCACTCCTGAAAACTCAGCTTTCACGCTCAATCTGGGATTTCAAACACTCAACATTTTTCGATCACTCCAGCAGAGATTTCGAAGCCAGTTGGGTGGATTCGAAGGGGAAAAAAGACGATTCCAGGTACAATCAATGGAAGAGGGAGGAGTTGCTCCTCTTTGCGTTGGATTCAAGCTTTGAAATGTATGTAAGTTACCGTGAAATCTGATTTCGAAACTTTCATTTGGGATTTCAAAGCTGAGAAATCCATGTTAGCTTGAAAATCCCCAAAATGGAAGAGTACACCCTTGCCGCAAGCATTTGAACTCCTAATCAACTGCCTAGATGTCGTTTTTTGCTTTGAAAATCATTACTATGAGTTTCGAAAATGTGTATTTGGGAGGCAGAGGTAAGTTTCGAAAACCATTAGGGTTGTTGCTAGGGTTATCCCCTTTCGTTCCCAATTTTTCGCCACTGTTTCGGCGAGATTTCGTTGTCTGAACGAGATCTGCTAGATTTCAGTGAAATTTTGCCAATTTTTCGAGATTTTTGTCTAACTCAGACAATATAGATAGTTCTTTAGTGAGAACATTTCGCTAACATGCCTAATCGAAAATTTCGGCGAAATTTTGCTTGAAATTTTTGAGATTGCAAAACTAGTTATGACATGTAAGGACTAGCATGAGAAGCTGCCATTTGCTTTGTGGACTTATCAAACTTCCATACGCCCTCTAATTTGGGCAACTCCTTTTGGCCTTCACCTATAGCATGAAAACTGTTTTGTCCATAGAATTTGAGGTTCCTTCTTTAAGAATCTTATTGGAAAGACAAATTGATGAAGGAGAGGAATAAGCATCGATTAAGGAAAAAGGATTAAAAGCACTATGTTCACACTCAAGCATATCCATAGGGGATGACCATTCTTACAATAAGAAAGTCAAGGAGAGGGAATTTTGCCTAGGGGATGTAGTAAAGAAGAGGGTGATAACTTCACATCTTCTTGATCCAAGGGGCAAATTGAAGACGACCAAGAATGACCCATATATAGTTAAAGAGATATTTTCTAGTGGAGCAATGCAACTGACAACAATGGAAGGAGGCTTGTTGCCTGAAGGACTAAACTTTGGTTTTACAAAATTTTCAATAATTTTACGTGCAATGATATATTGAGTGAACTAAGAGATCAAGGGCTTAAATATAGGAAAATGAATGACAACTCAATATCCTGCAAAATGAGGCATCTATTTTAATCCTATCCCCTCATTAAATTACCTATACTCAATAAACTTACTTTGGAAACCCACTTGAAGTTTTAAAACCTTTCCTTTATAACAATAATACAATTGAGAAATCTTACCTATCCCTCCAAGCCAAAAATTCTATCAAAACCTAGCCTAGCATTAATGACGACTTAACAGTTCAACTTAGTATATGATTGGAAAAAATGGATAAGAAAATAAACTCTCGCAATACAAGAAACAATGGTGGAAAAAAGAAAGTCAAGAAGAACAAAAATTATGAAAGGGGAAAAACTAAAAAGCAACGTCATTAAGTGGTCTGACAAGCAACCTTAACCAAAATAAACTTCGAGCCTAAGTAATACCTACCTTTGTCACCCATGTCCAAAGCCCTAATAAAAGACATCTTTGAATAATCAAGTGTAGTTCATATTATCTAGTTTTAAGCTTTGGTCAATTGGTTGAACTTGGAAATTGAATGGATGAGAAATTTTTTATCTAGGCTTTATAGGTTGCAAGAACAAGGGGTAAGAAGAAATCAATTGAGCATGCATCGCACACTATTGAGAAGGGCAAGAAAGTCAAAGGCAAGAAAGGAAGCTTTACTCCTAAATTGTTTAAAACAAGGAGTACATAAAAATTCAATTTTCATAAGCCATAGTTTAATGAAAGTACAAGTTGAAAACTTTCTTAATCTTTTTAAAATTAGTAAGCTTTCTTTTAGATAAGTAAACTAAGTCAATATCAGATTTACACTACCTAAAAGCAAAAAAGTAAAGGTACATCTCAAAATTCTAAAATTCTAAAGTAAACTTGTTTTAGTCATTAGAATGACCTCTAATGTAAGAGCGCTCCTTTGCTACTCTTGCTTAGGCCCAACTTTGAGCCTCTTAGTCATGAGATGGCATTTGAATTAAATTTTTGATTTCCATCTATTGGTTTGAAATAATTCTTGATGAAAAGGCTATCTCCTTATTTTGTGTAGTATTAAAGAACTTAAGATAAAAAATCCTATTTTGATAACTAAATGCTTGGACAACTACCTCATATCTTAGGTCTTCTAACTCATTGAGAGATGGAGATCAGAGGAGCCTACTATATTGCCACTTAATGAGTGTCATTTAATGAATTAGAAGACCTAACATTTGAGGCAACCATCTAAGCGTTTAGTTATCAATGTGAGATTTTTGATCTTGAGTCTTTTAATTTTACACATGATAGGGACATATAACCTGTTTGACAAAAATTATTTTAGACTAGTTAGTGGAAATTGAAAATTTTATTCAAAATGCTATCTCATGACGAAGAGGAAGCATTAGGCTCTAGTGAAAGTAACAAACGAGTGCTCTCGCTTTAGAAGCCGTTCTCATGAGTGAAATGAGTTCATTTTTGAATATTTGATATTTTGTGATGTATCTTTTCTTTTTTTGCTTTTAGCTACTGTAAACTTGATATTGACTTAGTTTACTTGATCGAAAGAAAGCTTAATAATTTCGAAAAGCTTCAGTAGGTTTTCAACTTATATCTTGGTTAGACTGTGGTTGGTGAAGATCGAATTTCTATGTACTTTTTGTTCGAAATAGTTTAAGAATAAAATTTCCTTTTTCAACTTTGAAATAGTGTGGGATGGATGCTTACTTGACTTCTTCCTACTTCTTCCTTGCCCCTTGCTCTTTTATTGTACTTGCAACTTGTAAAGCTCAAACAAAAAATTTCTTCTTTATTCAATTTTCAAGGTCAACCAATGTGTTGAAGTTTAAAGTTGGAGGGTACAAACTTAGCTCGATTATCCAAAGAAGTCTTTATTTGGATGTAATTGGGCTTTGGACACGGGTGACAAAGGAAGATGCTACTTAAGCTTAAAGCTTATTTTTTGATTAACATTAGTTATAAAATCACTTGATAGTGTTGCTTGTCAATTTTTCCTTCTTGCTTCATAATCTCCTTTCTTTTTGAATTTTTTTTCTTTCATTTACTCTTCTTTTGCAGGAATTTTTTTTCTTGCTCATGTTTACAATCATATATTGAGCTTAATTCTCAAATGGTTCGTGAAACTGGGCAAAATTTGTGATGGGGCTTCATACTTGGAGGAATGAGTTTTTAGGCATAGAAGTATTATTATATAAAGTGAACACTTAAAAGGTTTCGAGTGAGTTTTTAAGGTAAGTTTACTAGGCTTAGGTAATCTGATGAAGGATTGGAATGAGATGAATGCCTTTTTTTCCCCGATGCCTAACTATCATTCACTTCCCCAACATTAAGACCTTGATCTCTTTATTCAATTAGTAAATCGTTGAATTTAAAATTAATGAAGACTTTCATAGAGTCAAAGTCAATTGGTTCAAACAACATGACTCCTTCCATGTTTACTAGGTACATTAATCCACTAGAAAATACCTTTTTGACAATGCATGAGCCCTCCCAAGTTGGTTTAAACTTGCCCCTTGGATCAGGATGATCACTTGAGACAGAGGAGCATGATGAGATAGAGGATGGTATAAGGAGACAGAGGAGTGCGATGAGGAGTTTGATGACTCAAATGAGGATGAGGGTAGGACTTAAAGGCTTTTGATGAGGGGGATAACATTGAGGAAATATTATCACCGATATTAGCTTAGGCACATAGGAAACAATAACCAAGCGGTCGTCCTAGTTTAGAAGATGTATCGAGTATGTCCAACTTTGTAGATATGATGTACATCTTTTAACTTCTTGAGATGTTTTGATGAGGAGATGATTCGCTTTGCCACCTATAAGCAGAGAGATGACACAAAGAAGTGATAGAAGTATAAGGATAAAGTGCATGAAATAATGCATCGACTAATGATTAGGGCAACTTTTGTAAGACTCTTTTATGAACGATACTTCCCTGATAGTGTAAGAGACATCAAGAAGGCAGAGTGTATTGAATTGAAACAGAAAATTCTATTGTAGCCGAAGGATGAGGCTAAATTCTATGACCTCAGTTACTTTGCTTCAGCTACAATAGATGATCATGGGAAGAGAATAGACAAATTCTTGAGAGGTCTCTATCCATATCATGTAGGACTGCATTTGGTAAGACGAGGAAGAAGAAAGTGTTTGAAGAAGGCAATTTTATTATGATCTTTTTAAGAAAGGAAATGACGATCCTCTTAGGAATTTATTTACTCTCTCCTCAAGTTCATCTATATTAGTTGAAACAAAGTAACTGAGGCTATGGAACTTGTCCACATATTCAACCACTGTAGAACTCCTCTACTTCGGCTTGGCGAACTCTGCCTTCTTGATGTCTTTTACATTGCTAGGGAAGTATTGTTTTAAAAAGATTTTCAAAAAGTGTATTAAGTCACTGGCTAATGCTTTATATCAAGCACTTTAGCCTTGTACTTCCACCATTTCTTCACCTAACCTCTTAACTTATAGGTAGCAAAGCGAATAATATCCTTGTTGGAACCAGTATTCACAATTTTGCTAAAAGGGAAAATTTCGTTAGGCCCCCAAAGAGAAAATTCCACTAATTTGGAGCAATTATCGATAATTTCGTCGAATTTTTTTGCTAAAATATATAAAATATAAAAAATTAAGATAAATTAGAAAATTTTCTATAAAACTTCATAATAAATCATGATAAATCTAAATTCATATTTTGAATAAAAAAATCACTTGAAATGTTAATATATACGACATAAAGAAAACATGTCAATGATGCTAGCATTGATAAAGTAGATAGTAGATACCTACTATAAAATACTACTAACTGAGATATTTAGGTCACACAAAGTTCTTAAGGCTATAGGTAATTATATTATATCCTTTTAAATTAAAATATTATTGAAAAATATTTATTTATAAAATAATTTTTAAAAATATAAATATTGTAGACTTTTAAGCCTCTAAAAATATCGAAATGATTCCACATGTTTTTCGTAATTAACATATAATATTTACAGCAAATAAAAACAAAAAATTGAACCCAAAAATTTGTTTTTACGTAAACAGATGCAAATTCGAACTGAAAAAAGAAAAAAATCTTAAAAAATGGGTATTACCTCTTACAGCAGCCACTAGATCCTCCCTCTTCTAATTCAAAGCATCAATTGCTGGGAAATCACGATTAAATTGAGTTTTTGAGGGTGAGGACAAAGATCCCGAATCTGCACTATAGATGTCATCTAGGGATCTCAACCTATCTCAACCTAGATGAAAAATGTTGCATTTTGGTGTTCAAATCCACCACAAACCTCGCCGAAAATGAATTTCAAACCTTCTAGGGAAGATTTTGGAACTCAAAAATCAACATGGAGGGAGATCTCAGCTTGTTTGGAAAAAACCACAATGTTGTTCGGTTTTTGGGTGCAAATCGGAAGCTTAAAGATGTGTTTTGTTGAGAAAAAACGACAATGGAGGTGTTGAAAATGTTTTCTCAAGCCTTTGGGAGTGATTTTGGGAAGAAAGGAAATGAGGGCAGAGGAATCTCAATTATGTTTGTAACGTTTTGGAAATTATTGAGATTTTCATGAATTTCTCGAGAATTTGAAGATAAATTTGAGATTATTAGTCTAATCTCGAGATAATGAAGAAAATTTCAAGATTTAGGAGATAATTTCATAATTATCTCTTAACCTATGAAATTATCACTTTTTCATGGCTAGAACATCTCTTTGAATTGGAGAATCGAAATTTTTAGCGATAATTTCGCCGAAAATTTCAATTTTGCATTCACAGGTCAAAACATCTAAAATAGTCAAATGTGTTCTCCATATTCACGATCAAATACTTGACAACCAGAGGATCAATTACATGTCTCAAATACCGGTGCCGCTTCTTGACAAAGTTGAACATATTCAATATGTCTTTTCAAGTTGAATGACCCTTGGCTATTGTCCCCTTTGTGCTCATGTTAGATTTGGTGGTGATATCTCCTCAATGTCATTCCCCTCCTCAAAAGCCTCCTAGTTATACTCTTCATCATCCTTTCTTAAGTCATCTGATTCTTCATCATACTTCTGTGTCTGAATATCCTCCTTAGTCTCATCATGCTCCTTCAGCTTATGTGATCATGCTTTCTGAGGTGCTCTCTTTTGTATTTACTTCCGAGGCTATTGCTCCTCCTAGGTACCTGAGGTTGTTGTGCTGTCTAAGATCCTGCTATTTGCTATATCAACTATAGGATCTGCTATTGTGATTGCATTAGTTGAGTCATTGCAGCTGCCAACCATCTTCTCCCTATGGTGTCACTTGAGTCATTCCTCCCTGCTACATGGTCCCATTGGTAGCCTCTGGTCCACTAGCGATATTTGTGGCCTGTAATCCACTTGGCCTTCTGCTCACAGCCTTCCACCGATTAGTAGGCACCTATTTCGTCTTGTTGCTTGGCTGACCTTGCCCTCTATGGTGGGACTTCTTGCTCTATGATTGTTTTCCTTTGGCTTATAAGCTTTCTGTTTCTTAGTCTCCACAATCTCTTTTCAAAATAAACTCAATAACTATAAATATCATTCAACTATAATGAATCAAAGCATTCAAGAAACAAGATGCATGCAAGTGCGCTGCCTCCCAATATTTCCTACCCCATGTTATTCATTTACTCCTATGTTGCTATGCTTGGTCTTGATTATTCTAAGTTTATTTAACCTCTGCTTTAATAACACTTTTTGTCATGCCCCAATTTTAGTTGAGTCTCCCATGTAAATTGGGCTCGAAGCAAGCTGTGCTTTAGGCACAGATTAACCTATACCTAATGCGAGCAGCAATCAGCCCTAAACATGCAAAGGTTCACCTGCACTGTTATATCATAGAATTCAATTATATTCGCTAAAAATATATAACTAAGCATAATCATAAAATATCTATAATTCTGTAAAACTCCAACTCATCAGGTCAGAAAGTTATAATCAAACAACCAGAAAAACTTTTCTCTTAGGACATAAATCCACTCCAACTCATAAAAAGAAAAGTCTTTAGTCCTTCGTGACCTCAGCGCTCCTTGCGTACTCCCATGCAATGCACGTGCAACTCCTGTAGCTCTAGTCTCACTTGTCATAGCTGTAAGTTAAACTTATCGTAAGTATTAACTAAGTAAGAAACCCATGGTACATTCAAGTAAATATAACACAACAACCAAGTCATAATATTCAACTGAACTCATCAGTAATACTCATGCACACATATACTTTATGAGATGCACATGCCATTGTCATATCATACATACTCTTCATGATAATAAACTCATAAAACCCATTTATGCAATGTCTCCTCAAGATATATTACTTACTACCTATAACTCAATGACAACCAAGTGCCTCTCTCTTAGAGATTCTATTGGATAACATGATGCCTCCCTCTAGCATGACCACTAGTTCTTGTGATGCCATCATGATCACAATTACTGAGAAATGCATGCATTAAAAAATAACCTCATAATGAAACATGCTAATGAACTCATGTCATATATATACAATATGCAACTTTGAAACATGGATCTTTGGCACATACAACACCAGGACATCTCATAAAAGGAACGTTACATCATCATTTTGAGATAAAACTCATATAGCTTACTTTTGCTACCTGCTATTTTTTGCTATTGTTATTCACCACACTTAGAAATAATAATGTCTATCTATGTCATAGGCCACTAAGGATTTTATAGGGGTTAGTCCCAAGATGAGTAACTTACATCTTACATAATTAATTTCCCTGTCCACCTGTCACAAACATGTACATATAATAGCATCAATGTCCATGACATAGCATAGATTCATGTGCATATGAACCTATGCCCGTCCCCATAATGCTCATTAGTCGCAAGATGAGGACATAGCATAGATTCATGTTCATGTGCATATGAATCTATGCCCGTCCCCATAGTGCTCGATAGTCCCATGACGGGTAACTTACATCTTATATAATTAATTTCCATGTGCACCCGTCATAAATCAATGTCCATGACATTGCATAGATTGATGTTCATGTGCATATGAAACTATGCCCATCCCCATAATGCTCATTAGCTCCTCTAAGCTTTGCATCATACATTTAACACTCAAACACCTTATAAATACACTTGCAAGTCACAAGTAACTTATTTATGTCATATAAACATGGAATTTGTATCATATAATCACTCATATGTGCATTACATTATAGAAATCAACTCAGATTAATACTTGCCATCATATCTTGGGCATATAAATTACCTCAATTCGTGTATAATCAATAATAATTTATTTCATTGTAAGTATGAATGTATAATTAGATCATGGTACTCATATTCAAACTTATTTATGGTTATACACACATTAGGCATGTTAATCTCACATTTGATCGCTTTTGTGGGCAATTTGCACCCTTAAAACTAAGCACTTGCATCTAATTATCATGGATCATCTTGGATTTCACTGTAGCAGCCCTTAATTAATCTTAATATAACTTATTTTGAGTTAATTACACTCTTGATTACTGAATTGGTTCTTCTCTATTTAATTCCATGATCTCACCATCAAATCATGAAAATTACATCATCTACATTATTAATTTTATGAAATTTGTCCTTAATTAGAATAGCTTACCACTAATTAACCTTAATTATTCTTTAATGACACTTAATTAAATCTAATTATAATATGAATTAATTACGATGGTGCATCATCTAAGGATCCATACCGTCGCATATCCATACAATACAATGAATTAGGTGATTAACGGCTCAGATTACATTATCATGCACTTTGGTCATCGATTATGTGTACTAGACACTAAAATTCCATCAAAATCTCCATAGCTACCACAATATAGGTAGCATCCTCCATGATAATGAAAAATCATATGAAAACCAAAAATAGATAGATTAGATGCTCTTATCTTTTCTTCTCCTTGAATCTTTATTTAAAATTTCCTTAAATTCACCATTCTTAGGGCAACAACTTTTCTATTAGCTGATCCTAGGGGATGGGATTGACTTGTATTCACAAGTGAGAGTTTCCCCACTTTAAATGGCCACAATGAAGCTTCACTCTTTAACCACCTTTCTGATGTGGGATTCCAGGGTTTTACAAAAAAGCTGACAAAATCATCTGTGAATATAGCTTCTAGCATGACTCAAACTCATGACTTTTCACTCACAAATCAAGCTCTTTAGCACTAAGTTATAAGCGCATGTTATTAACCTAAATGCATTGATAAATTCTCAAGTTAAGAGCTTCCGATTTCTCACTAGAAATGCTCTAAAACTGCCAATCAATCCAAGTTTTCCATTTTGGCTATTAATGACTAACATTGCATCTAGCACACTAAATCATGCTCCAAACCATCAAAATGGTTCTAAATTACTCCTTTAACATCTTCAACCCTTCATATTATGATTTGCACACCTCCCTAACAAAATCAGGGTCCACACTCCTCTTCCCCTTAGATTACCTCCATGTACCTCCATACTTAGCCAAAATTTCACTCAAGTCTTGCAATAAATACTTTTATACACCACATGATAGCCCAAATAAGCATAGAATCAACAAGCAAGCATCAAAGATCAAGATATCTACTCTCAAGGTTTTGGAAGATTGGCTCCTGATTAAAGCATGTAATGATATCGCAACTCTTTCCTTTCCTCTATCTTCTCTAATTGCTCTTCACCAGAAGAAGCAATTCTCATCTTCACTTACCTTCCTGTCTTCTTCTTTATTGGTGAGCAAAAAGAATTTGGGCTTAGTGTACTTATCGTCTAAGTTCCATTTGCCATCACAATTGAAACATTAATCTTTTTATCCTTGGTCTTGTATCCCCTTTGATGTGGCATGCTAAATAGGCATTATGGCCGGTGAAGTCTCTTGTTGGCTATTCTAATAGGTGCAACCATTGGTTGTTAAATAAGGAATATTTCCTATAGAGGGTTATGCCACTTGGCATATATGGTAATGGTAGGGCGAAAATACTGCCTTTGATTTTGATTTTCTGGTCTACTAGCCGAGTATGGTCCATTTTGTGCCAGCCACATGCTCTCTGAGATAGTTTCTTAAATTCAACTGTTTAGTCGGCCAATGATCTTGTTTCCCTCAAATTCTGAAGGCTCTCATCAAGGTGTTCTTGAACATTGTGATACCCAATCTTGCATGTAGATCATGTGATAGCCATTAAGGTATCATCTTGTGGATCCACTGGTGCTAATATCTTGCTTTCCTGTCAACATAGTACAATGCGATCTCTTGCCTATGATTATGTGGAAACCAGTTCAATTGAGAGTTCCCTTCCACCCAGACCACCCAATTAGTGGGTCCCTGTTGGTAAATATTGGAAGTTACATACAGTGGACAGTATGGGCCAAGATGTTGATTTACCATTTATATTTTCTGACAGTGGACAGAACCTGGGCCGAAACGTTAATTTGTCATTTATCTTTCCTTGAAATTGTTTGACATTTTGGGTCCAATTTTTTGTAAATCTTGTAATAGGGCAGAGCGTGGGACAAAACGTTGATTTCCGAGAGGTCTTTGATGTAGCAGTTGCAAGAGCTGTAGCGGAAATGAGAATTTTAGGTTGGTACCTTCTCAATTTGTTGTTTATGAACTTTATTGGAGTATTTGTTGAAATTTGTTTTTGTTTTCAGCTGAGTATTGTCTTCCGCTGGTTCGTGTTGGTGGGTTGTTTGTAGCTGCAAAAGGCTCTGATCCTCAGGTATTTACTTCGTCTCAGGGTATTTAATGATATGCCAGTGGCCAGTTGCATTATAGGATAAATCCCCCACGGCCATTGACTGGCAAATGCAGTTGGAACAGAGTAACCATATTTCAGTGAGTGAAAGTGGAGGAGAAGCTTTCTAAACCCCTCTTTGATTGCCCTTTTGGCTTTTCAATGGGGATGTTAGGAAGATCTTCAACCGTGTCTAAAGTCTCTAAACTATAGCAAAGAAAGCGTGGTAATATTTTGAATCTGCTTCTAACCTGGATACATTCTTTCATTATGTAGGCTTAAGATCCGCAATGAACTTGAATTCTCGCATTGTCTTTGTTATAGTTTATTGCATAAGTTGAGTAGAATATCCTTTGATTATAATGGATGTTCCATAGGGTTCTGAAATCATTCAAGCTAAAGTTAATGCTTATCAAAAATGAGATGTTGGGTAATCATGCCCTTAAAGAAAGAGCAACATAAATGATTAATGCACATGGTTGAAAAATGGATTGATGCCTCTTTTCTTGTCTCGGTGTGCCTCTTTCTGCAGAGTGCAGACAAAACCTGCATGCTGGGTTTGTTTTTTGAGGGGTTTGAAAGGGATTACCATGATCTTTTCAGGAATGCTTGCTATTAAGTACCTATCTGCTTATGGTAAACAAAAAGCTAATGACTGTTGATTGTACATCACCTATGCTTTTTGGCTTAGAAAAGTAATACAATTTTGGATATTTGAATTAGTTTCATTGCAAATTAGTAAAGCAATTTCTTAACTCCAAGTAAAGCAATCAACTATGTGCTATGCCCCACTAATGGTAGACATCAGATGAGATGTCATTTGTAAACGGCATCCCCCCAAATGATGGATGATCAGGTCGATGTTGGGCTTCTGACCATAGTTAGTCCACATCAATTGTGAGTAATTCACAATCAATATTAGGTTGATCACTCGTGATGTTTAGTGGGCATTAAAAGTCAGCCAGCATGAAGGTGGGCATCAGACAATGGAAGTGCCATATCAATGGGTGAGTCTTGTGATGGATTACCTGCACAGACAGGCTGTGCATTATATGATACACATATAAAGTTGCTCAACATGCTGTATGGTTCACTTCCATGTTGGGTCCCTCTGTACATCCACATTGGTGGTGGATCTCAGAAGCTAGATGACACACGTTAAGGGTGATCCTCCTTGATTGGTGAAGGATTCCAGAGGTGGGCCTTACTTGATGGATGTGGACAATGATGGTCGGCATCACATGATTGATGTCCCATGTTGAAGGTTCATTGATGATGAATTGTTTGCTAGGTGGAACCTTGTGATGAGTGATGGAGAAAAGAACATACCACATGTCAAATAACTCACATTGGTGGTGGACCCTGCACACAGGATAGGCAAATGATCTTGATTAAAACATAGACAACATTAGCTACCTGACGCTTAAATCAATTAAAATAGAGACAACATTAGTTACCTGACACTTAAATCATATTAAGTTCCATTAGAAGTTTTTTTCAATGGAATACTTTATCAACCGTATTTATTGTGATAATCAACATTTGTCAGTAATTAGTAAAAAATCATCAGCAGATGAGAATCACCAAATTTTCATGTTTTCAGTAGGCTGTGAATTTGTGTTTGGGATGAGGCTGCTATTCTGTTTGCTATTTGTCCTGCAATATTGAAGAACAAGAGCAGGAGTGCAGGACATGTTCAGGTGTTTCTTCATGCAATGTATATTTCCCGAACAAGCACAAGATAGCATATAATAATTTTATTTATTATTTTAATAAACATGGCCAGGTGTTGTTGTTGTTGTTTTTTATTTTTTATTTTTTCATGTAAGGTAGCACATAATAATTTTATTTATTATTTTAATAAACATGGCCAGGTGTTGTTGTTGTTGTTTTTTATTTTTTATTTTTTCATGTAAGGTAGCATTACGAGCTCACCAAAAATCATGCTCTCTCTCTCTCTCTCCCTCCCTCCCTTTTGAGTTTTGTTTCCTTCACTACGAACAACTATACCTATATGCTAATATCATCACCATCATTATCTAAAGCTGTTGCTACATGGATTTTGTTGTGCCAATCTTTTCAGTATGTGGAATTTCACTTCAGAATCTATGGTTATGAGATGTGGCAAAAGTTTTTATGACATCACCTACCAGCTTAACGTGCTAACCCTCATCTTTTACCTGGGCCTGGGACTGGCAGTAAGAGCAACACTCCTTTTGGCAGATTTAACCATACCTCTATGCTAAGGAATTTGAATTTTATATCTTATCATGTTTTCGTTCTTTTGTTACTGGACTGTTGCATATTTTTGTTATTTTTGGAACTCTTTTTATAGTTTTGCTACCATTCTAATTTTCTTTTCATGCTTGATGACCTTGGGCAGGAGGAAGTTAAGAATTCTAGAAAAGCAATTCAACTTATGGGAGCTTCCATTGTGCAACTTTGTTGTGGTATGGTGTTTGGCATCCATTTTTTGCAATATGTTATCTACCGACTTGATAATTAATGGTTGAGATCATGACATCTGGAACAATAAGCAGATGAAATTAGTTGGGTCCTGGGTTCAAGGGCATGAATCAGCTGAATTATCCAAACTAGTTATATTTTTCATTTATGAATCAGCTGAATTTATTTGACTTGTCCCAGCTTTGAGAGCATGATGCACAGTGGTGTTTGCCCATGAATACCATTTCAACAGCCCTGGAGGGTATGACCGACTACCATCTTGTTGAATGACTTTGGATGGAAGGTATTCGTTTTGAAGCATCTTATTTTCTAAGGAGTTTAAGGCAATGTCCTTTACAGAAATTGGATTTTGAAACTGAGATTCCACAGAGGATTCTGGAGTAATGCTTGAAGCATGGCCTATCCAAAACCTGGATACATGTTGTTTTGCACATTCTTTTCCACGGAGTTCATAGTTGGCTTTTTCCCTTGTTGAAAAGATCTCGCCCTAATTTCTAACTTCTATGGGCTCTTGGTAATGAAGGAAGGCACCGATTTCTAATTAGATATAATTGCAAATATGATTTATGAAAAAAACATAAGAAGCATCTAACTTGTCTTATTTGTTCGTAACATATTTTCCACGCAGAAAATAATGCTTACTGCCACAACAAATGTTATGGTTGTTTAAGGACTCTATTAGAAGTTGCTTAATTTTGTAAAGATTAGTTTGTAATCTTCTAGATTTTAGAATTGGTATTAACTCTCCATGTATATAAATAGTTGGAATGCTTATACAATATTCACTATTGTCTGATGGTGATAGGTTCTATAGACATGCATACATGTAATAGGACTCAAAATTGGAATGATTGGATCTCACTATTGATGTAGGATAGAAAACTATGATAAAATAAAAGGAGGAAGACTTTGGAAGAAAGAGGTAGTCCCTCTCAATATGTAAAATAGGAGAAGAAAGGATTAAAGGAAATGGGTGAAATAGGAGAGAATAAAAATAAAAAACTAAAGAAACTCAATTATCAATTTATCAACAATTTATAACCTTAACACATGCTATCCTTATTCATAGAAAATCCCTACACAAAATAAAATTCTAATTTAATTCTATATAAATAAAACCCCTAAGGGTCCGTTTGGGAGTGACAAAAAGTGGAAAAAAAAGGAATATGGAAAACTGAGGGAATGATGTGAGGTAATAGGGAGTAATAGTTTGAAATAAAATGAATAAAGACAAAATCAATAGGCTTTTTTGTATGCAAAGATGAGAAATAATGATTGAAAACATAAGTAAGGATAGAGAAAAATAGTGTTGTTAGGTAGTCAAAATGTCAAATCACATTAAAAGGTAAAAAAAGGAATGGGAAACTTTTTCACCCTTTTTAACCAATTTCCAAATAGAGCCTAAATAAAATGAAAACATTGATCTGACCCATTTGGCAAGTTGATCTATATTTGAATCGCTTAATACATATTAATTGCTAAAATAATTAATTGAACATTTAAAATCCTAAATATGCACAAATAAACCAAACCCTATAGAATATTGATTCGGACTGTGAAGAGACCAATGCACTTAAATTAGGGTTTATAATTTTTTGGGGTGTTTCATTTGAATTTTTGGATATTTAATTATTGTAGGGATTTGGTGTATTTATCCAGCGATTAAGACATAGATCAACTTGATAGATGATTTAGATTGGTGATTATTTATTTTATTTAAGCTCTTTTTATATGCAATAAATTAAGGTAATGTTAGATTTTCTTTCTTTTTTTTATCTTTTATAAATAGGACTTCATTTTATTAAGTTCTAGAATACTTGATGAATTGAAGTTTCTCATTCTTTGATTCTTGCTCTCTAATTCTATTTTATCTTCCCTAAATTTGTCAAAAATTTCTCCCTTTTTCCCTTCTCATCTCCTTCAAAGGATCTTTCCCCTTTTTTCCTATCTCCTCTCTATCCCATGTTGATGCAAGGTAGAATGCCCTAAACCATTGAAAAAGGGGAAAACTTTCGAAAAAGAGGTAAGCCCTCTCAAATAGGGAAGAGAAGTTAAAAAAGGGAAGGAAATTAGATGATTTAGGGGAAACAAAGATAGTGGGATCAGAGAAATTTCATAAACTTTCAATTTAGTCGATATTCAAATTTCAAACTTTGATGCCACTTGAGGCTTACAATAACTATATTAAAGATGCAACAAATCTAAATTTAGACAGATTAATTTTAGCAAACTTCATGATGAAGAAACTTTGACTATTTTTAGTAAACTTTTTGGAGAAGAAATCCAAAATTAAACAACTGACTAAAATATCTAATAAAGCATCCCCTAAAAACAAAATAAACCCTACTTGTAATCATTAAGCTTATTGCTCATATCCGGCCCTTCATCATGCTCAAGTTTTGAGTAGAAGTCATCCATATTCTAGCTTTTCAACTTGGGTGTAAACTGATGATGTAATCCAATGCATTGAATTGGCATCTCATTGTTTGGATAACACTGCAGAAGGTACCACTGGATTCTTTTCTTTCCTTTTCTTTGATTCTTCCCATGTGCTTCATAGGCTTCCAACTCTGCAATAATGGGGATGATGTAAACGTCATACTGATGTGATGCCCTTTGAAAATGTTCTCTTTCATCTTCACCAATAAACCTGTTTACTTCTTTTTTTGGTGTCTCAACACTTGAATTTGTTATCATGCCCAAATCTTCAATGGTCTCAAGTTTTCAATTAAATAAACCAAATCAAATTTTCCTTCTTATTCTTCAAACTATATAAATGAATCATTTGATGGTGGCATCTTAACAATCAATCCTCTAGATTCAAAACTAGGTAAAGGGTGACTCTTAAATGAAACATGGGTTGGAAGGATGCCACTAGAACTTGTAGGTCTCAAAGTTTGCCCATTATATGAATTCTATCTCACATTAGACTCTTGAAGACCCATAGAATGTTTGTCCATTGAAACTAATAAGTGGTTCACACTTTTAATTAGCTCAACCACTGCTTGCCTTTACAAAAATTTCGGTGAAATTATCGCTGAAATTTTCATTTTCCTCATTAGCAAGATAATCTCGCTAGAGAAAGCAACCCAAAACAGATGTTAGGCGAAATTTTCGAGATTTTGGAGAAAATCTCAAAAAGTTCCCCCCCCCCACCTCCCCCGCCCCCGCCCCCCTCCTTAAAAATGAAAGGGTGCGCTAAAATTCGAATGCACCCCTTCTCCCCCACTATGAGTGTTTGAAACCTACCCAAGTCCTCTCCAAAACCATTTTTGGAACCCATCTCAGTGATTTTGAAAACAAAAAACCACATTTGCATCTTGGATCTAAAGATCGGAAGTCCATAGTGTGACTGTAGACGCCCAATCTCATTTTCCCCCATCTGAAATCATTTTTTTCCTCTTCGAAATCAACAATGGATGTTTTGAAATCCATTTTTGAAGACATTTAAGAAGATTTGGGCGACTGAAATCAAAGGGAAGAGGAGCAGTTTTCGATTGGGGGCCTAACAGTGTTCTGCATCCACGTTTTTGTGATTTCAAACATTCAAATCGACTTCAAATCCTTTGATTTAGTGAATGGAGTGTTTGAAATTAACAATGCATTGAATTCGAACTTGATTCAGAGGCAAAAATTTCGGATTCAGTGGCTGTGGAAGGCACTGTTCATTGGCAACAACTTTTTCGGGGAAGTTTTCCCCATTTTGGACTTTGATTGCAACCTGATTTCATTCAAACCAGGTTCGAATTCAAACAAAACCCAGTATAAGATGGATTTTGGAATTATTTTTTATTTTTAAAATTTTTTGAGGAAAAATGCATATTTTATGCAGATTATTTGTATTTTTTATGATTAATTAGTGTTTTATTTCTTAGATTTTTTATTATGTAATTTGAAATAAGTTGTAGATTGGTTATTCTATTTAAATAACTTTTTTTATTTACAGGTTCAATATGTCAGGCTCAAGTACTAGAAAAAGCAGTAAAACTAAGCCACAAGATATTGCTTGGGAGCATGGGAAGCCAGTTGAAGGGTATCTGAATAGAGCATAATGTAATTATTGTGGTCAGTAAATGAAATCTAGGGGTGTTACAAGATTGAAGGAGCATTTAGCTGGAGGGTACAAGAATGTTAGACATTACCCTAAGATACCTGCAGATATCAGAAAATTGATGAAGAGAGTTTTATCTCAAGGAGTGAGCTTTTGAGACTCAAGAAAGCAACACGAGCAAAATCTTTCAGAGAGATTATATGGATTTCCTGCAACCATGGATGTCAATGATGAGGAAGGCGGTGAGTAAGGGGATGAGGCTGATTTAAGAAGATTTATGCATGGCTCTAGAATGGAGCAATGGGAAAGGAAGGAAACGATTATACTCGAGAGGAGCAGGCCAACATTCCATGGGTCTGTTAGGGAAGCTGGTGGTGGTAGTGGGGCTGGTGGGATCATGGATTATTTTAGGCATAGCAAGAGTATGAAGGTGATTGAGCCTAGATTATATGGGCGAGCAGGTGAAGAACCAAAGAAAATTAAGCAAATGTTTAATAACGGAAGGGACAATGTTACCCAGCTTGGGAAATTTTTGTCAAAGTTTTTCTTCTGCAATGCAATTCTAGCTCATGCAGCAAATTCAGTTTCATTTAAAAACTTTGTAGCCGTTGCAAAAAGGGAGGGAGAGAATGTAACAGCCCCCCCATCCCCCACGGGGAAGGAAATATATGGGATGTATTTAAAGGAAGAGGTGACGGAAATTGGATAAATGGTTAAAAATTCCATTGGGACACTTATGGGGTAACCATCATGTGTGATGGAAGGACAGACCCAACGAGAATGTCCATAATTAATTTTATGGTGTATTGCAAAGGTTTATTAGTATTTATAAAGTCGGTAGATACATCAGCTTATATCAAGGATGCTAGCTACATTGAGGGGGAGTTAGAAAAAATGATTGAATGGATTGGTGTGGATCGTGTGGTGCAGATTGTTACTAACAATAGATCTGCTTACAAAAGGGCTAACAGAACATTAGAAGAAATATATTCTTTCTATTGTACACCCTGTGTTGCACACTGTATAGATTTGATGTTAGAGCATATTGGTCGTCATTCTGCAGTGCAAAACACAATTCAAAAAACGCTTACAGTGACCAAGTTTTTATACAACCATAGTTGGGTTCTTTCTATGTTTCATAGAACTTCTAGTTATGATAAAGAAATTGTTCGTCCTGGTAAAACAGGATTTGCTGCAAATTACATTGTATTAGATAGCTTGTACAAGGCTCGTCAAGCTCTCACCACGACTTTCAATTTCAATGAGTAGCGAATTCAAAATACAGAAGGATGGAGGAGGGGCAGAAAGCACAAGATATTATCATGACGATTGTATTTTGGGATCATTTGCGCTGGGTGTTGGTATACTGGAACCCATCTATCGAGTTTTAAGGATTGTAGACACTGAGACATATTCATCTATGGGTTCCATGTATGAATCCAGTCATTTTATGATTCGAGCTATCAAAGAAAATAATCCTAAGGGAGTAGATTGGGTTCTGCATATTATAGAGACTTGTTGGGAAGGCATGTTGAGTCATCTCTTACATGTTGCTTGTGAGTATATGCTTTAATAAGTTCTAGTGTCATGGAAAATATGTAGATCCTTTTTGTTTACATTAATTAACATTGTTTCTAATTTGTGCAGCTTATTGTTTAGACCCCCAAATATCATTATGAGCGACATCTGTGTCAAGATGCTCAACTTGGTACCTCCATTTTTAAGGTGTTTGAAAAGCTTTTTCCTAATAATCTTAATGTTGGGGATGTTGTTGGTGAGTTAATTGTATACAACGACCTAATACACTTGTATCATTTATAAAGATTGTTTATTAAGAATTGCATATTTACACTATTTACTTTCTTCAATGCTACAGTTGATGTACTTCCAAGATGCGAAGGGATTATTTGTGATGAATGTAGTAATCCTGTCAAGAAGTAAAACGATGCCATGTAAGTAGAGGATATTAAAATAATAAGATATTGTTTACTTTTTATTTTAGAAAATTAACAAGCCTTAATTTCCTTTCATAGGTGAATGATGAAATTGTTATGAGATGGAGACCCCAAATTTGAGGTATTGGCATGTAAAATACTGAGTCAAATAGTATTTTCATCTCCATTTGAACGTAATTGGAGTATGTTCTCTTTAATCCACACGTGTAGAAGAAACAGTTTGGGGTACCAGAGGTTACAAGATTTGGTATTTTGCGATTACAATATGAGACGTCGGGAGAGATTGATTCGATCTGAAGAGTTCTCTCATGAAGACCTATTAGATTTTTATGATGATAGGGCATTATGCTTCCCTAGAACAAGACGATGAAAGAGAAGACCCATTGTATGAGTGGCTACAGTCTAATGATTTAGATACTAGAGATGGAGGGCCAGGACCTAGTATTGCTAATTTAAATCGTGAACAGGGAGCTAATGTTTGAAATGTAGTGGAGGAGGAGAGAACTTCAGTAGAAGACTTTGATCCATTGACAAGGTCTGAAAGCACTTCTCAATTGCAAGATCCTTCAAATCCATCTCAGTTTAGATTGTTATCAAGCACAGAGTCTTCTTCAAGAACAACGAGTGTTAGCAAGCACAAATCCATCTCAGTTTAGATTGTTATCAAGCACAGAGTCTTCTTCAAGAACAACAAGTGTTAGCAAGCACAAATCCATCTCAGATAATGATTAGAGAAGATCTGTCTTGGAATGGAATACCTATTCGAGATTTTAAATTGTGAAGCTTCCCAAACGGGCTTAACATATGCCTTGGGACTGCAATTTTGTTTCACGAACAATTGTTCATTCGACCACACTACATGATCTCAAATATATAATAATCTCATTTAGGATCCAAATCATGTAGAATTGTTAAACCTTTTTAAAGATTATAGAAGATCTGACTAGGGATTGAATTCATATTGGAGATCTTGAACCGTGAAGTTCCCTAAACTGGTTTAACAAATAGCCTGGGATTGTAATCATCTTAAGTTTTTTTTTCATAGCAAAACTTAAACAATTTCATTCATGCCCAAGTATATATGTATCCATTTTCATTTTAAGAGTTCATATGATCAATGTATATTCAATGTATCCATTTAGAATTATCTTTTAGAAAAGTTTGAAAACTTCTCATCTAAACCAACTTCTAAAACATGTATATGTTACTTTTCGAATCTCCACTTATTGCTTTTATCACTTGTTGGTTTTTCTGAATCACGTCAATTTAATCAAATTTGACATATTTTTCAACATAATGTGACAAACGCACATCATTTCAATTATTTAATAATATATTTTAATCATTCAAGGAGATAATCTGCCTTTTGCATATAAGGACTTCAAGTCTAATGAGTAATGATGGAAATGAATATTTTCAGCTTTGTCTGCAATTTTCAAACTTGAAGTATTTATTTTATTTAAAAGATTTTCTCCCCCTAAAGTTTTTAGATGCAACCTCTAATTTTCTTGATTTCTCTACCGTACTTTCATTTCCTCTTTCAAAGTGCTTCTTGGTTGTATCTGACGAATTGAAATCATTTACTCATGCAGGTTTGAATCAACAAGAATTGACAAGAAATATGTTTTCCCATAAATTCAAATGTATTATGATTCTTTTTATCATCTCAAAACAACTTTAGTTGATTTCATCGTGTATAGGACAACTTGCCAAGAGTTGAGGGAGATTCTTTTGAAAGCTATAAACCAAGACAAACACTTTGCTAAATCAGCTGCAGTGGATTATTGTTATTTCCTACTTTAATTATAGCCAACATTGAATTCTTTGAACTACATATTCATGAAAATGAGAATTGACTTCTTTCAAAGCTTTAAATGTCAATATGCTAGATCAACCATTTTTCATTCTAATGAATTAATTAGGAGTTTTCAATCAATTAGAGCATACTTATTCATTTTATATTATCTCCCGATCGCACAGTGATGTACGGTTCTAAATAAATTATTTGTCTCTTTGGCATTCTTATCCTTAAGAACATTTTGGTTATTTAGACAATGCATTGTTTCCTCTTTTCTAGTTGTCTCGAGGGTTTTTTTTCATTTTTCAAAATTATAAGATGAATTTGAATTGTTTTGATTTGTTCTAATCTAAACTTTGAAGTCTTATTCATACACAAGTGAATCTCTATTAATGGCAGGTGAGTGAATTTTAAATGCAAGCAATGAAAGCATAAGGATGTTAGAGTTTTCAATATCCATACCAGCACTTACCTTGCCTTGCCTTCTTTATATCACTATGCTATAAGGATCGTCTTCCTTATAGCAGAAAACCTAAATAACCTAAATAAAGATTGTAAAAATATATTGTCTCTTATTAGGTAGAAATGTATACAAAATAAGCTCAAACATAAAGAATAAATAGTAACTTTACAATGCTTCAAACTCTTTTTGTGATGGATTTGATATTGCTTGAAGTTCATTGATTATTGGAGTGAATGTACTTGGAGATTTGATTGGATTTTTTGTAATTGATTTGTTTGTAGCACTTAGAACCCTCAAGCATCTTTTTCTTCTTCAATAGAACTTCTATTTATAAGTTCCTTTTGAGTATTTGGAAGATGAACATTTGAAATCTAGCCATTGTGAAACGTCACATCACTTTCTGACTGTTGTAGCCATAAACCTATGTAGATGTAACCTCTTCTCTATTGAAAAACTTTGTAGGAGATCGCAGCCTTGAAGACCTTTGTAGGTCTCTTCTATCCATGCCTTTGTAGAATACGGTCTTTATAGAGAGCTCTATAAACCTCTGTACGTCATGATTTTGAGCATCCAGTAGATGGTGAGTGCTACAAACTTTTGTAGAGATGGGCTTTCTTCTGTAGCTCTCCTCTGTCAATCCAAAACTTAAGAACATTGTTCTAGTGGCCTCGACAAATCTATGTAATCCTTCTCGTCTCCCTGTTACTTGAAATTTTAGTACTACTTTATTAGCTTATGCTTATGCAATTTACAAGCTTTGTTATCATGAAAACTATACACTTGAACTCAACACTCCCTCTTTTTAATGATGACAAAACTTGATGACTTGTAATGATAAAAATACATACTAATGGACTATATAAGCTCCCTATATTTTTTTATTTAATGAACTTTTGGTAGTTTGTTTCGTTTTTGCTCGAATGCTAAGATAGTCCACGTTTTCAATTTAATTTTCTATTCCACAAAAATTTTGAAAGTTTGGTTCTTCCCCTCTTTGTATCATTTTCCTTCAATTATAATACTCCCTTTTTGTCATAATAAAAAAGGTCTAGAGGGTGAGAGATTTAAGATTTTGACTTCTGAAATGAGGTTTTGAACTTTTGCTTCCCCCTAAAATGCATAGTTTAAAAACTTTAATTCTCATTTTCCAACTCAAGTTATCTAGCTCATATGATTTTTATTATGGTCCAAGAATTAGATGATTGATCTTAAAGCTCTTCTTGTATAACCATATGCAAGATGGTTCTCTTATGAGAGATAAAGTTATGAAGGCTAAAAGGAAAAGAAATACAAAGTTTAAGATTAGAAATACAATACCTTTACTTTCCTAGCCTTTGGTTCACTCGAACTAAATGATGTTTCTTGTTCTTCTAGAGTTGAGGAGCTTGTTTTGTGGATTTAATTGGAAGACAATTACACAATAATACATTTTCTCTTTTTCTTTTTCTTTTTCATTGTATTTTTTTCTTTATATTTATAATATTCTACTGAATTTACATTTTTCTTTTCTTCTTCTTTAATAAATTTCATAAGTTCTATATCTTCCTCCTCCCCCTCGCTACATGACGAATCTACACTTCCAAAGCCATATACTAACTCTATCTTCTTTCCTTCCTTCTCATTCTTCCAGATTTCATGGATGACCCCATTAATTTTGCAACAGAGATTTTATTCAAGTCTTTAGCCTCTTTAATTATTGTGACTTTTGGCATCCAATCTTCGGGAAAAGATCTTAACTTACTGAGAGCAAGCAATTTTATGATCTTTACATTTTAGGTTGTTAGTGAGTCTTAAGAATCTAGAAAACATTTTAGAAATATACTCATCCTCATACATGTAGAAAATTTCATATTCATGGACAAGCCAATTAAAATTAGTTTTCTTCACTTGGCTTGTTTCCTCATGAACTATTTGCAAATGGTTCCAAATTTCCTTAGCAATTTCATATGAGGATATCTCCTCAAATTTAGAAAAAGTGAGCACAATATAGAGCATTCTTAGCTTTGGCATTTAGTTTAACTGCTCTAATGTCCTTGTCAGCCCACTTACTCTCCTTTGAGGTGGAGTGCAACATTCCATTTTCTGCAATATTTCACAACTTATAATTATTGGCAATAAAAGAAGTTTTTCATTCCCATTTTCTAATAGTTTTAATGCTCCTCATGAAAATATGGAGTTCTAATGGTCGATTGACCTTCTATGGTTCCACCAAAACTTTTGCCATACAAAATCACACTGAGGTAGAGATTAAAACTTTTAAATCCTAATTTCAATTCCCTGCTTTGATACAAATTGTTGAGTCTGTGTTTATTGCTAATTGTTTGTCCCAAAACAAGGTGTCTGACAAAGTATGGAACCAAGAAAGATTGGGAATCAAATGGATATGCAAGTGTAGAAGATGAATAGTAGTGAAAGCACACAAACATACAAGATAATGAGCACATAAGGATTATAGTTGTTCGGGCTTCCTTGGCACCAACTCCACTCTTCAAGTTATCTCCAACTTTGAGTTCCACTATCCAAGTATAGAATCAAACCTCTCTTGGTTTCTAGAGATCACTAAGAACTCTTATAACACTTAGTTTCTCTTAGCTTACTAGGAACTTTACATTGTTGGTTTTTCTGGGTTTACCAACAAACTCTTTATATCACTCTGCTGTAAGGATCCCCTTTCTTGTAGCAAAAACCCCAACTAACCTAAGTAAAGATTGTCAAAACATAATACCTCTTGCTAGGCAGACATGTACACAAAATAAGCTCAAACATAAAGAATAAATAGTAACTTTACAGCGCTTTGAACTCCTCTTGTGATGGATTTGATATTGCTTGAAGTTTGTTGATCATTGGAGCGCCTTGGAGTAAATGTACTTGGAGATTTGATTGGCATTTTTGTGATTGATTCGTTTGTAGCACTTAGAACCCTCAAGCTTCTTTTTCTTCTTCATTATAACTTTTATTTGTAAGTTCTGTAGGGCCTTTTTAGCATTTGGAAGATGATCGTTTGAAATCTAGCCGTTGTGAAATGTAACATCACTTTCCAACGGTTACGGCTACAGACCTTTGTCAACATCACCTCTCCTTTGTCGAAAAACACTGTAGACGATCTCAGCTCGAAAGAACTTTGTAGGTCTCTTCCGTCGACACCTTTGTAGAATGTGGTCTTTAAAGTGAGCTATATAGACCTCTATACATCATAACTTGGAGCATTTAGTAGACAACAAGTGCCGCAGACCTTTGTAGCTGTAGGCTTTCCTCTGTAGCTCTCCTTTGTCGGTCCAAAATTTAAAAATACTGTTCTAGTGGCCCCGATAAACCTATATATCCCTTCTCGCCTCCTCTGTCACTCGAAATCTTAGCACTACTTCATTAGCTTAATTTATTTATAAGTTGTGTTATCATTAAAACTATAAACCTAAACTCAATAGTTTCATCACAATCTATGTGGCTAGTGTCACAGAATTTTTCACATGTTTTAGGCTAAACATAACCAAGGCAGATCAGACGACCTGAGAAGTTCAAGCTTTAGATGCTTGTGCTCCAAAGCTTCTGCATAGGCTACATTGCCTACAACATGATTTACAGCATATGCTAATTGTTTAGTTTATGCCACAAGCAACATCCGCTATAGGCATCCATTTTGTGATCCTACAACTAAAGAATGTATGCCATAGTATTACACTTTGAATTGTATTTAAAACATTGATCTAGCCAATGCCTTTCAAAATCTATATGAGGAAGAGAGTTTTGCGGTTATCGTGTTGCAGAGCTGCAGAAACATATATTAGTGAATTAGTCAATATGGTCTACTAAAGGATAGTTGATGAGGAAAGTATGCTTTCTTGGGAATTTCATCATATCTTGTTCAGGGAGTTCATTAGAAAGATAAATTCACGAGCTCTAAATGAGGACAAAATCATTCTATTAGGAGCATAGTTTGTCCACCAAAAGTGGTTTCAAGAGTTTACAATGGCTTCTAAATGTCAAACCCAGGCTGATTCGACATACTTTTGATAATGTGGCTGTATGTTTCTTGTTATACATTGGATTTGGGAGATGTTCAGAACATTGGAGGGATGATTTCAGATGATTTCAGATCTTTCTTATGCATTAAATGTGTGCTATTTTGACATGTACATTGTAAAAAGTGAGTCTTGTAAGATGACTTTCCATTCGATCCTCCTTTTATTCATTATCTATGTTAAGGTATATGTATGATGCTAAACTGATTCAAGCAATCAGATAGTGGAGAACTGGATATGAACAATAATGCTAACGAATACATTTTAGGGTTTATTTATTTTGCCTATTTTTAGGGAATGTTTTATTTGGAATTTTAATAATAGTTGCTTAATTTGGGTTTCGATGTATGCATCAAGTG
Organism: Pouteria campechiana; assembly: GCA_036873735.1. Taxonomy (NCBI): domain Eukaryota; kingdom Viridiplantae; phylum Streptophyta; class Magnoliopsida; order Ericales; family Sapotaceae; genus Pouteria; species Pouteria campechiana. The sequence goes on from JAYJMB010005489.1 coordinate 129,037, forward strand.
GTTAGCATAGATGAACTTGATGAATGATTTAGATTAATGTTTTTGTTTGTTTTTCTAGGGTTTTATTTATATGCAGTGTATTAAGATTGCGTTGGGATTTTCTATATTCTTGAATAAGATAATATGTATTACAGTTTTCAGACTTGATTGATGGATTGAAATTATGAATTTTGTCTCCCTCTGGTTTTCTGTACATCTTTCTCCTAACTTCATTTATTTTCCATAATCCTTTCTTCTCTTCTTCCCCCGTTGAGAGGGTTTACCTCTTTCTTCCTACTTTCCCCTCTTTTCATTGGTATAGGGCTTCTTGTCCTACACCATCAGAACTATCGTGCCACTTATGAGGGGTTGCAATCAAAATATTCAGATAAGACTGGAATTTATTCATAAAATGTTGGCATTCGACCAGTCTTCTCTTGTTGAGCTGTCTTAGGGGCTTCAATCAAATGGCTGAAGCTGCCCATATTTCATAACTTCAAATTTTGGTTTTTGATGGAATTTTTTATTTGATTTTCAGTAGAATTTGGTAGAGATTTAACTGTAATCTTTAAACTTAGTGAATCCTGGACTTAGGAACAGATCTCTTTAGTAACAGTTGTTGCCAACTAGCATAAAGAAAAGAATGGTTTTGTAATTTGAAATGTTGGTTGACTCTTTCTTAAACGGCTTTTAGTTTCAATTGTTGCTTTTGACAAAGCTTTCTGTTATTTTGGCCGGACTCAACTTGAGATCAACTCAGGCAAATGAATCCATTTTTCTAGAATTGTAGAGCCCTTATTAGGGTAATTTTGAAAGAATCCATAATATGACCATTTTTTATGCCTTGGATAAACAAACCTAAACTTGCTATGATAACTAACTGTCCTTGTTACTCCCTCCCTCATCTTGTATCTTCAAAATCAAGTCTCCCATCATGATACACGTAACTCAATGAAAATTGGATAATATGTTAGTTTAAGTTTTAACTTCTGACTGAACCTAATACATGATCAATCACTTTTGGATGTTTTATATTTGTTGGGGAATGATCAAAATATACTTCAGCATAGGAATGAAACTCACAGGGCCCTCAGATGGGATTTTTGGAAAACTATTCCTTTTTGAAATGACCAAAATGCCCCTATATTAATGTGGTGCCTGCCAGATGATCCAACAGATGCATGATGTGAGGCAGTGGCACCACCATTTGGAATCAACCCTAACCCTAACCCAAATCCAAAGCCAACCAAAATTTAACTAAAACCTAGCCCTGACACAACCTTGAAAAGTTTGGGTTTGCTTTGCGTTGATGAATCTGGTTGACACAAAATATATATTTTAAATTTGCTTCAACTTTCAAGTAAACAGATTACGTTAAATGTAGATTGAATTTTACTTAACTAACAAAAAAAAAAAAAGAAAAATTAAAATTTTGGTTGCAAGACTAGATATGAAATAGATGGATTTATGGTAGCATTTCTATTGCTGTCTTATTAGCTGACTCTTTTATAATAATGTAAGCAGTTTCATTTATTTAATATAATAACATCAAAAGAAACGTGTGTCTAGATTATTCAGTAAACGCTATAAAAGCCTATATATAAAATAATAATTTTAATGAAACTGTAGTTAAAGTGTAATCTAAGTAAATGGGGTACAGCTGATGATGGAAATATAAATTTCTATTGATTTGCATATATTGTAGCTTGTATTTCATGAAATTGGGTCAAAATTCAGATCAGGTTTGCAAGGCTTCAAACAACCCATGACTTTCTTTATTAGATTAGGTTATACTTATCTTTTTCCAACCCAGATTTTAAAAAATTCCAACCCAACCCTAACGAAAATCGGGTGGGGTGGGTTAGGTTCAGGTTGAGCCCAACTGTAGTTATGCCCCTAATATGTGGTTGCAAATGACAGTGCATGAGTCGAAGTCAAGCTCAATGGATCAATGATGTCAGCGGGTCCTTAAATCTTGATTGAAAATTGACGCAAATTGTGTACAGGTTTCATATCTTCAATGAATCTAATCTCTCCATATTTGTATTTATAACTTCATTGGCAAAAGTTTTCCAAACTCAAGCATCTGTTTATTTGCAGCAAATTTTCTGCAGTGTGCTTTAATGTTGTTATAGGATTATGGTCCTCTGTAAGGCAGTTGAATTTCAAATGATAACTTTTATGTTGCATTCAGTGGAATCAGATGGTCCACATGGACAGAGAACTGCTGTTGTTTGCTTAAAGGACCGCCCCACCCCGCGGAAGTATCCACGCCATCCTGGTGTACCTGGAAAATCACCACTGTATTAAAAAACAAACAAACAGATACCTGATTCTCTGTATGTTTTCATTGCCCAATTTCTGTATTGTGTTGTTACTCACTACAAATATTTCTATTATAATTACAATAGAAATGGTTTCTGTGGGTCTTAACCTGTTACTTTTATTGTATGCAATCCAAGCATTCAAAACTGTCCTATTCCTTGCTTTGATTCTGTGGACTGAATGGCTGATGGCTACTAACGATATCTATATGTTATTCCAAGTGGTTCTGTGAAAATTTGAAGAAAATTTGGTGGCACCAATACCTTCAATGTTGGGCATCCAGAATCTGATGTGCACGTTGGTCCAACCGGGTTTTTCATTAGTATAGTTTTTTCATTCTTTCCTTCAAACCAAACCAGGTCTCTCTTGACTGATGATAATTGTGGATGTGCTGAAGACAGTGCTGGTTGTACCTAATCATTTATATGACTTTTTTTCTGGATAACATCTCTTTATTCTTGTTTCTAGAAATATTTTCCTTGCATTCATTATTAATGGCATGAAAGTAGTAATCCTTTAGAAAGGAAAATAATCTACACACCGGCCTCTTCATGTTGCACGCTCGTTACTCCGTGTTCCAGGGTCTTATTAGTTTTTCCTTTGCCAACAAATAAAGTTGTGAAAACGAAAAATGGAGTAACACCATTAGCCAAAACACAGAATGAGTTAAGTTAGGGACAAGATGTCCTCCAAACAAAAGTGATGTCACCAATCCCTACACATGGAAAGCATTAACGGTGGAGACTTTATATGGATGTAATATTTTACTTGGATTAGTATTCCTGAAGAATATTTTCTATGGAAACTTTTGAAGTGTTGAATTCTATTTCTAGTAATCTTCTTGTGAGTCAGTCTGTCCTTCGGTTATGAGTGCTACATGTGTATGTTTGTTACTTTTGTCTTAGACCCAGAGATATCTGAATTGACATGGAATTTGCAAACATACAAGGGAGTGGGAAAGGGAGGGGAGGACTGGGGTCTTTTCTAAGCATAGGAGACCTAGCAGTTGCTAATGGTGTGGAAAAATATTTTTAGGCCATATCTCTTAGAAGAAGCTCCTTTCCTCTGTGATTTCTCTTAGCAAAACAAAGTTTTGATTAATTTTTATATAGCAAGGCTGCATGTTTTCCTCTCTTTTTAGCCTTTGTTGCATTCATTCTTTTAGATGCTTCAATGGCTGGTTGGGATCTTGTTGATGTGGCAGTATATAGATCATGTCATGGTGATGAATAAAAATCTGTTCTTTGCACAGGAGGGAGGACAGTTGTGGTTGATCTGAATATGCTTCCTCTCATTTATACCATATAGTTTTTAGAAGAAACCAGAGCATGGGATTTGAGGCCCCACAGCAGCATCAAGCTAAGGGAGAGACTCGACTTTTGAAAGTTAGTGGAGCCCAACACAAAAACCTGTAGCAGTTGATTGTTGTGGCCATTATGAGGGAAGGGTGGATTCTCGTAAGAACATTATATGGGAGCTAGGCTAGGGGCTAGGCATTATAAGAAACACAGTAAAGACCAAATATCAAGTCTAAGCCAAGTATTTATAAAAGATCATGTGGTAAATGAAAAGGATAGTTAACAACGCCCATTCTCTTCCCTAGGACGGAGATTGCTCATCGCTGATTGAGCCGGAGGTTGAGATACGGTTTCTCCTAGATCTTTGCATCCAAGAAACTAACCCTGGTGAAATGGCTCTTATCACACTGTTATCAGAGCACTCAAACTTGGGAAGCTTTTGCAATGGTCAGAGGCAAAGCAACCCAAGATGAGCACCTTAGTCGCATTGAGCAGATTATCCAAGACAACGCCGACCAAGCGGAAAGCTGAATGCTAGGAGTAGAATCTAAGATTTGAGACCATGATTCCCACATATAGGAGCTGAAATCAAGCATGAGCTCTATCTTGGCTTGTTTGTATTTTGGTAATGCATTCGGAGGGAAGCTCAAGGGGCTAAGATTCATTGGGTGTGTGAGCTAACGAGAGTTGAGGGGTAATTGGATAGCAGAAACCCTGAAGCCCCAACATTGGCCAGAGAACCCACCCCAACAAGATCGAACGGTGAGATTGGAATTCCCAATCTTCTCAATGGAGGTCCAACCACAAGGATACTTCGTGCCAAACACCATTCGTTGTTCAAGGAATTTCGGTGATGCAGCATAAGTAGGAAGAAGATAAAAGAAAGAGGAAGAAACCTCTTAAGGGGATAAGAAGGGAAGAAAGGGGAAGTATGGAAGAATTTAGAAGAATTAGGGTAAGCAAAATAATTAATGCATTTAATCATAAAGTGTTGTCAATTCCTAATATAAGCTACCCTCCTAAAATACGCGTAACAAATAAAATATCAAAAATACTCTTAAAATCCCCAATCAAATAAACAAACTTTAATTGTTACGATTGTGCCCAAAATAAGTACAAATTTGGTGCACTTCACAATCCCTATTAATTCTCCCTCGTTTGAAAGAATGCTCCATTAGAGAGTTCGCATGATGATATTGATTAAGTAATCTGGACCCAATGCCTGAAGTTTCTCTTTTGGATATCCATGTAGCATTACTGTTAGGCTTGTTTCTCCACTTTACAAAATACCTATGTAGTCCGCCTGAAGAAGAAGTAATGAGCTCATCTTGGAGGATACTTCAACCTCATGTGTAGGTGTGAACTGTGTTTGGGTTAGAACTAAAATAAAATCCAAAGCTGAAGATACCCTCGGTTTGGTATCCCTGTAAGTAAAAGAGAAGACTCGAAGGTGCCTTTGTAAGGAAACAAATCCTCCATATTGAAAATTGAACTAATTTCTAAATCTGGAGGCAAGTCAAGAATATATGCAATTTTTGTAAAAATACAAAAATGACCATTGGCTCATGTATGCAACTTTTTAAAAGAACTTTTAGGAAATCTTTCAGGTTGTATACGAACCATAACATAATTACCTTCACTAAACCCATGATGCTTACGGTGTAAATAAGCAACAAGCTTATATGTTTCACTACTTAGTGCAATTTTTCTTTATACAATAGTATAAACATCATGAATGTGCTATAAAAATGTGTCATCAAAAGTAGAAATATAAATATCAAGTAGCAAGGGTAAAAGATCAATAGGAGCACGGTGAGCAAAACCTTGGATAATCTCAAATGGGGACTTTCCTGTGTCAAAAGTCGTTCATCTAATGAATCAACAATATAATCTATTTTCCTCTCATCGTAATCCTTAGTTTTATTAGTTTTTAGAATAAGGGTATGATTAGGACAATATGATGCAGTGTGACTTATGCCATAACATTTAAAACATTCAACCTCTAACATCCTCGGACGTGAACTAAGTATAACATTGGAGCTAGCATTCCCAGAGAATTTTTGAATTGGGTTGTTACTACCTTTACTCCGTGGTTAGACATTGACCTAGATATATATCTAGTTGCCTGAGTATCCAACTTGAGAAGTAATATGTCCACAGGGTGGGGACATCTAATACTTCTCAAATTCCAATGCCTTATAAACTGCCTTTTTGAGGGTATATGGAGCATGTAAGACTTGTTCTCGTTTCAATTTAGGTTAAGGCCATTAATGAATTCAAGACGTATCACCCACTGTTCCACATTAATTTGATATCTCAAGTAGAGATTATCAAATTTCTGATAATGCTTGATGATAGTCATGGTTTCTTGTCTTAAACTCACCCATTAGTCCATTAGTTGGTCTCTGTGAAGATAAAGCATATATTTAATCTTAATTTATTTTTCATTTCAGCCAATGTGGTGATATATGTCTCTTTACCCTCTTCTATGTCCCTTTTCTTACCTAACCAGTAATATTGGGCAGATCCTATAAGCTTTATCTTTGCAAATCGGATACAATATGCATCTATCATATTGTACCACTCAAAGAATCTTTCCAATTCAGTTATCTAATCGATAAAGGTGTCAGGATCAAATTGTCCATCAAAACTAGACATATCAACCTTGACTTTTTATAACTTCATTATCACCAAGGATATGCCTACTGTCAACTACCATATTTTATTGTGGCTGACGTGGGACGTCCCGTAATTGAGCCTTATTTGGTTGCGAAGGTTTAGTTACATGTGTCTCAAACTATTGGAAAATCTTCTAGGTTTTTAATTAGAAATTTTCTACAAAAACTTATAGATTGAGGATGGCCCCTAAGTGTACTCAGAAGAGAGAGAATGCCTCGATGTTGGTAGTGTGGTCTTAAGGTATTTTGATTATGCCCATTGGGAGAAGTTTGACCTATAATAAGTTTTGAAAAATCTACCAGTAACTCATCAACATGACGTTTGCTTAAATGTTTAAGTATAAACTGAGTTTGACTTCTAACTGCATTTGAAATTGAGATAGGCGCTCAGTGAAGTTGGCTTTTCCTATGGATTCCATAATGGACTCAACACAAGTAAATGGATGATGCAATTCAAAATGCAAAGATGTATGCTACTACAATATAAAATTCACTTTAAGTAATTAACCTAAAGATGTTAATAAGTCACCAAGTAAACAGAGTAATAAAAAGGATTCTAACTTGATCAATTAGTAAAAGTTTAATTCAATTTCAAGTGGAAGAAATGTACCATTTAATAAGTCCTAACAACGTTTTTCAAATACTTGCATACCAAACTTCAATTTTTGAAAGGAAGGGCTTGTTGAATTTTTTTTAAAAAAAATAGGCTTTTTTGCAATTTTCAGTAAAGACAGGGGCTTTTCTGAAATTTCTGAGATAGAGGGGTTGTTTTGAAAATTTAAGAAGTAGGGACTGCCTTGCAAACTTTTCAACAAGGGATTTAGTTTCAAAACAGTAAAATCAAGGTAGCTGTTTGAAATTTTTTCAAAAAAAGTCCTCAAACCCCTCTCTCAGTAGTCTTCTTCCCTCTACACACAAACAAACCAGCAGTGAATTTTTGAAACTCGCCGAAGAACTTCGATCGCGACTTCTCCTGACTTCGGAGGAATGGTCGAATGCTTCTTACGACAGAGGTGGTGGTCGATGACGCTGGATTCGTCAGAATTGAAGAGGATAGCCATTGGAACTACTAGCAGCGACTATGGATTGCGCTGGAAAGAAGGTTGGAGAGTTTTGAAAGCATAGGTAGTGGTTTCCGAAGCTATAACTCACTGAAAATGAGGAAGATGGCTTCTGCAGCCGCTGTAAGTCGACAAAAACAAGTGAGAGTTATCAGATTTGTCGAAAATCAATGTTGCAGGCGTCGGGTTTGGGAAATATGACCTTGACAATGGGTGTAGACACTTCTTGCTATCGAAGATGAGACAACCAAGTTGTGTGCACAATAATCCTTCAAGCAAAATTGCATGCACAGTAACTCTTTAAACAAAGTACTATAGATGCATGGATAAAGGTTTTGATGGGCTGATTTTCATGAAGAAAATTGAGAGAAAAATCACCAGGTTCACTGTGATACCAAATTGATGCAATACAAGTAAGAAGAAAATAGAAGAAAATCGAAGAAACCTCTCAAGTGGATAAAAAGGGACGAAATGGGAGAAGAAGAGAAGAATTTAGAGAAACTTAGGGTAAGAAATGTGATCAATGTATTCAATTATAAAGTGCTGTCAAACTCTAATACAAGCTATCCTACTTATAGACTGAAAACAAAATCCTAAAATACGTGTAACAAATAAAATATCATCAAAATTTCTAATTAAATAAACAAACCTTAATTTCTACAATTGCACCTAAAATAATTATGAATTTGGTGCACATCACAATGCCCATCACTTGGAGGATCAAAAGGTTGATGTGGCTTCCTACCGCCTAGATGAGGATGCAATCCGTTGTTACCAATGGTACATAGGGAATACACCCAACCCATCTGGAAGAATTTGTAGAAGAGATCAAGGAGAGGTTCTGCCATTTTTATCAAGACAAAATAAAGCTTTAGCCAAGATTTAGCAAACAGGTCGAATTGATGGATATCTATTTGAGTTTGAGAGGCTGGTTAACCAAACCGAAGCTAAGTTTGAGAGAGCACCCATGGGTAGCTTTGTTAGGGGATTGAAAGAGGAGGTAAAGGCTGAGTTGAAAGTCCTACAGCCTTGCTATCTCAAAGCTGCAATCAGGCTAGCAAAGAGGATTGATGACAAGATGAAGATGGCGAACAAACCCCAAGCCTTGGGGAGAGGAAGGAGGCAATGACCACAAGAAGGAAAATGCAACCCTTATCGATTACCTACTAAGAAGCTCACGTGGGAACAGATGTAGGCTCGAAGAGACTAGGGGTTGTGCTTCAATTGTGATGAGAAGTACACAGCTATATGTATAGAGATCCACTATTGTTATGTAGCGTATTGTGAGTGGTACTGTGTTGCTTAACCTGCTGCACTCCAGTTTTTATCCATCTCTTGTCGTCACTAAGAATACGGTTGTTGGAAGCATACTCCATTTGAGCTTCTAGGCTAGTTCTTTGTTAATGAAGTTATGTGAGCTCCCACTATCCACGAAGATTATAACTTCTTTGCTTCCAATGTCCCTTTAACCTTCATTGATTGTGTGGTAGTTGCCCCTGAAAGTGCTTGCAACGAAATCTCATGCTGTTCTTCCTGCTACATCCCTTCTTCCTCCTTTCTTTCTCTTCTGCGGTTCTTTGTCTCCAAAGGTTGGGGAATGTAATGTGCAAATAGTCAGAGACGACAATGGAGTTTATGACAAATGGCAACAAGCACCATTTCAAGGGACTCAGGTTAGGAGAAATATAGTTGGCATCAATGAATCAACTATTAAAAAGAGTGGGGGGAGCATAGCTATTCCTATTGCAAGAAGGGAATACGGTTTTTATACTAGTGTTCATAATTTTCTAAAAGGGAAAATTTTATTAACCCAAAAAAGAGAATTATGCTAATTTCAGAAAAACTAATGTTAATTTCGTCGAACTATTTCACTAAAATATAAAAAATAAAAAAAATACAAATAGAAATTTTAAAAATAAAACTTAAGAATAAATTTTGATAAATATAAATAAACATTTAGAATGAAAAAATCACTTTAAATGTCAATATGTATAAACTAATGAAAACATATCAATATTACATATGATAGTAGAAAATGTTTTTACATAAAATACTACTGAAAGTATGTTAGATATATTGCATAAGAATATAAACATATTTATGTAATATATATATACTGGTATACGTAAAAGGTAAAATTATTATAATAAAATAACTTTTAGAAACATATTTACTATGTGTTTTTCATATCAAGCAAACATAATTGTACACAAGTTAACAAATAACTTTATAAATAATTATATGACAAACTAATTGACTAATTATAATAGCTGAAAATTTGTTTTTTTAATAAAAAATATTTACCTTCTATTTACACATCTTCAAAACACACATATAATTATGTATATAAGTTAATGAGCAACTTTATCAATAATTATATAACAAGATAATTAATTAATTATAATTTTGGAAAAATATTATTTATTTTAACAAAAAATTTGAAAATCATATATTTAAAATTTGCTTATGTGTGTTGTATAATCAAAATGTCATTATATAACCTGCATTCTTTTAAAATGTAGAAAAATGCAAAATAAATTAAAAAAATAAATATATAAAAATTTCTTCTTAACAAATTTCATCATTTGGGTACAAAATTAAAAAATAAAAGCCCAAAAGTCAAGTTTTTACATTTGCAGCTATTGAAACACAAAAAACGAGTTGATGAAACTTGATTAATCCCTTGAAGTCACAGCTTGTAGCTTTGAAAATCAATTTTGAACCCCAAAAATTTATTTGTAAGCGCCAAAAATCAATTTCAATGTGATTTGGGGTTATTTCGAAGCCCTAAAAATTGTGTATATGGCTACAGACCTTATATTTACACATATTTGGCTCGAATCTGGTTTTTCTTTTTGCAAATTGAAGAAATAGAGTTGGAAATATGATTCCAAGCTAAGGAGATGGGTTTCAAAATGCATAAATCAAATTTGAGGTGAATCCAAGTTGCCATTGATGTGAACAACAGCTGCATACTTTAAATCTATATGAATCAAAAGCTCAAATCTGATTTTTTTGGAAGGAAAAACATTGGTAGAGCCGTAAATGACTTTTGAAAAGTTGTGTATGAGTTTGGAATAAAAACAAGATGAATCAAGTAGAAAATTGGACATTTAGGTTTTTTTTTTAAGATTTTCCAATTTTCAGCGATTTTTCCCTTTTTTCCTTTTTTTAATAATTTCAGTGAGAAATCATTAAATCTCTAGATTTAGGAGATAATTTCAAATTTTTCTCCATAATTTTAAAATTTTCTTCTCAAATTCGACATTTTCATTTTTCCTTGTCAAAAATATTTCAATAGAAGGCCAAAACGTAATTATCGGTGAAATTTTTGCCAATAATTTTGGAACTATTAACACTAATTTAAACTGAGAAATGAAGAAAATAACATGAAGAGATTCACACAGCAGTTAGAAGGCCTTCAACAAGAGTTCCGGGAGGTATTTGCTAAGTCCAAAGGTCTACCCTCACATAGGGAGTTGGACTACAAGATACAGATAAAGCGGGGAATAGCCCCCACAAGTGTTAAGGCCATACGGCTACCGGCCTTTTCAGAAATTTGTAATTGAGAAGCAGATCCAGGAACTAATGCAGGACTGGTATGAAAAGCACAATTGGATAGCATATTGCAACACGTGACATCTGCAACAAAGCCAAGTACCAAACTCAGAACCCCTGGGAACTCTTGCAACCACTGCCAATACTAGAGAGAGTTTGGGAAGACTATCTCCATGAACTTCAAATGATTGCCATCCTCTGCAAGCAAGACAGTAATACTTATTATAGTTGACTCTCTAAATATGGCCACTTCAGTGCCTTCACCACCCATATACTGTAGCCACGGTAGCCCAGGCATTTCCTACAGGACGTTGTTAGATTACACAGCATCGCCAGAATAGTGGTATCTGATAGAGATGCGGTTTTTCCCCACAAATTTTGGAAGGACATCTTCGAGCTACAAGGCACTTGGCTAAACTTTAGCATAGCCTACCATCCCTAATCGGATGGCTAGACAGAAGTGCTAAATAGAACACTTGAAACATACCTCCGTTTCTTCATAACTGACAGGCCTAGCAAATGGGCAATCATGGGCCAAGCTATGGTACAACTCGTTCCATTCGACCATGCAAACCTCACCCTTTCAAGCTCTCTATGGAAAACCACCACCATCAATCCCAGGATATGAGCATGGGTCCAGTCAAATAGCAGCTATGAAGGAAGCATTGGTGGGGAGGGACAAGGCAAGGAGAGTCTCTCTTGAGCTCAAAAGAGAATGAAAACTCAATTAGACAAGCATCGGAGGAAAATGGAGTTTCAACTAGGTTGCTTAGTCTACCTCAAAATGCGGCCCTTTCACCAATCAACACTAGGACACACCAACAATAAACTATCTCCAAGGTACTATGGGCCGTTAAGAATTATGGAGCGAGTCGGCAAGGTAGCATACAAATTGGAGTTGCTTGCAACAACCAAAATCCACCTAGTCTTTTATGTCTCCTTGCTCAAACAACATTGGTGGAGTGTTAGCAGCCAAGGAGCTTCCCTACACCAGCACTGATCCAGTAGCACAGCTAAGACAATGGCGGGTTCTCTGCTCCTACCGGGATGGAGTGACGGAAGTCTTCATAATCCAAGATAAAGTTACAGCGAGACAAGCCGTTTATCATTTTGATTGGTGTCAAGCGGAAGTGCATTCTCAACACCATTTCAAATCAACAACTACTGCCAAGTTTGGAGAAACAACAAGCTCATAATCAAGGGATTGGTTAGCTGGTAGGGTCTACCATCCATAGATGCGCAAACAATTTCCACAATTTGACCAGGAGGACCAGGCCAAATTTTAGGTGGGGTAGGAATGTTATACGAGACCAAGTAGTGCATGACTTGAGGCCCCACGAAAGCATTAACCTAAGGGAAAGGCTCGACTTGTGCAAATTAGTGGTGCCCAACACAAGCACTTGCAGCAGTCATAAAAGATCATGTAATGAATGGAAAAGGACATATAATAGCTCCAGTTCTCTTCTCTAGGAAGGAGATCACTCCTCTCTAAATTGAGCTGGAGGTTGGTATAAGGTTTCTCCTAGATCTCTATATCCAAGAAACTGACCGTGGAGCAACAACTCCTATTAATAATCTGCTAGATAAATTGAAGAGGTTCATTTAGAATCAATACTACCAGGAATTAATTTCTGGGTCAATAGACTGCTTCAGGCTTAGAATATTGACATGATGGTTAAGATCTTTATAGTCATGGGAGCTCTTATCCTAGTTTGTACATCAGAAGATATTATTCCTGATGTGAGGAAGAAGATGGGTCAATTTAAAATATAATCACATATTTTATTTGAAATTCAAAATATAATTACATATTTTAAATAATATCTTGTCGACATTTTTCAAATATAACTATGTTGTTATGGAAAACACCAATAAAATATATGGTCATATAAGATATTCTTGAAAATGTGTGTTTATATTTAGAATACCGAATTCGGACAAAATTTGTTATCATATTTAAAAATAATCCTATTTTAAGCATAATTTACTTTTTCAATAAAAAGAGTTGTGGTCTAAAGTCCAGAAAGTGAAAGTGAATGATTTTACTATTTTTTGAAACTATTTTCAGTCATGTTGTGACTAACTAGCATTCTATTAATTGGGGAAAAGCGGTATCTGAGCACATATGTTTCATCGTAACCAATTTACAAAAATGTATGACATTTTAAGTGTATAATAAATATCTAGAATCTAGTTATATTACAAAAAATAATAATTTTAACATTTTGCTTATGCCGCTTAAGTAAATAATCAATATTTGATTTTTTAAATAAATTCGTATAAAAGGGGAAAATATGAATAATTTTAATTTTATCAAAAACTATGAGTCATGCATATTCAAAATTTCAAATCACATGGACATTTAATGTAATATTTGAAATTTGGATACCCTCATCATGTATTAATAGTAGACTTACATGTTGTATGGGGACGAAATATTATATTTTTAATTACTTTCCCCATAGTATCAAGTTATTCAATGTGGACATTCTCACTGCATTATTAGCTAACAATTGGAGCAAATCTGCTATGAAGGTGTTGATAAATTTAAATGAAAAAATAACAATAGAATAAAAGATAAGAAAAAATATTTCAAAATAAATTTTATAAATATAAATTTTAAATGAATAGTTAAGGTTATCCTTATTATTTTGTAATAGAATAAGCACATTTAGCCTATACATTATGCGCATCATTATTTAATGTAATGTCCCGCAGTAAGCGGGTCTCCATGTGAATGGAAACACATTTTCCTCCATGCTTTTGGTGTGAGCAGATTGCATGCTTTGTTTTGCAAATGGGTTGCATGCATGGTTTTAATGCGTTGTTGGGTGATAGTTGGATGGTAGCAGCTGCCTTATATCCGTTAATGAGAAAGGTAATGTGTGTGTATGTGTGTATGTGTGTGTGTGTGAGAGAGAGAGAGAGAGAGAGAGAGAATTGAGTGAGGAATGCTGTTCTTGAGAGAACAAAAGCAGCATAAGGAAGGAGAAGAAATCATTTTTGCTTTTTCTTTTGTGGATCTTCAGCCATGTAAGCCGATAGATGTATCTACATTATATATGTGATAATTATATTAGATCGGATCTTTATTTTGATGTGCACATGCTGTGTTTTAGTTGAGATGGATGTAAGTATGTGTGCTGTGCAGAATGATAGATAAATGATATAAAATATCATTTTCTATGTTAGCCATAAATATAATTAATATGCATGGAATTTTGAGGACTAGATCTATTGAATATGTTTGTGATATATGTATTCATATACCTTATGATTTTGGTAGTATATTGCTGTGGTACTATTGTTTAAATATTGAAATATTTTTATCCATTTAAAATAAAAATTTTATTAAATTTTTATGTATTTGGAAAATTTTAATATCACATATACCTATAAAAATGAAGCTCTCATTATGTAGAATGCATCCTATGTTTTGATTCGAAAAAAACATAGTATATTTCCACATATAAAAAATAAATAAAAAGGATGCATGCATGAATAGTGTCTGTTCAGCATGCCATACTTTTTAGACCACATGAAAAAAAATTCATACAAGATGCAACATGTGATCATTGTGAGAACTGAATCGTTGGATGTTTTCTACATAATGGTATTACCTTAAGGTAGCAATTTGGGATCAAATGATTTTATTCAAATGCTTAAATTTGATGGTTTACAAAAAATGGAAAATTTATCAAATCTAGTATTTTTGAATTGTAGATTGTACATGGATCACATTAAATGATTAGTGCATCTCATAGTCATTTTTAGGAGTTAATTTCCAAAGTTTGTAAATTTAAAAAATTCATAAAATAATTGATTATTTTTAATGGAAGCACATCCTTGAAAGTCGTTGTTAGTGTTTAACATTACCTAGAAATGTGTCTGAGCTGGCCTTGGCTAGGCCCAGCGCATCGGCCAAAGCCCATGCCTAGTAGGCTAAGCTCATAAGCCTAGCGACCAACAAGCTCTAAGCCTAGCACTAGCCAAGCCTTAGTGGGAGGCCTAGGCTACCACGATGGTAGCAAATGGTGGCGACGTTTGGTGGCAGCAACATCTAGTGGGTTCCCAAGCACACAGTCCAGGTGGGTTTTGCCAATGGCAACATTCAATCGCCAGTCCCGTGGTGGAAATGGATGGGTGGGGGTATCTTTTTGTGCTTTGCAATTTCTAATTTGGATAATGAGATAATCAATTTTAGGGTTTTTTTAATGTTTTAGGTTTAATGAAAGGGTTAAATTATCCAAATAGTGGTTAGATCATGAGGTTTGAATAAACAACAGTGAAGGGATGTAATTTAACTCCATAGAATTGATGTTGTGGTCTACTAAACTAGTCAAGTTATAATCTAAGGTGTTGATATGTTGTGATGATGGCTAGAACATGAGGTTTGATGAGCAACATGTAAGAGATGTGAGGTATCTCCCTAGATCGATCTTATAATCCGCCAAACCATTAGGATATGATTTGAGATATTGATCTAACTAGATGATGGTCAGATGTGAGATTTGATTTAGCAACAAGGAAGGGATTGGATATATCTACCTTGGTTGATTCTATAGTTCGTTAAACCAAACAAATTATGATATGAGATGTAGTGTGAATGATATTTTATAACATGTACTAGTTGTATCTGTTTTACTTACTAAGTTTTATGACTCACCCCATTATTATTATTTTTTTTACAGAAAATGTCACTCGTGGAGGGCATTAGTCATGGCATGGGGATAGATGTGTTAGAGTGTTATTGCAGAGTGATTTTCAAAATATTTGTTTACTTATGTTTTAAAATTAGAGGATTGTACTTAACATTAATGTTATATTGTATTTCCATTTTTTGTGAGTTATTGTGCTTGCTTTCATGGTTATGTTTCATCTTTAGTATGATAGTTCTTGGGATAATCACCACTTGATTTGGAAATGATATTCAATTATACTCTTTTTGGGTTCGGGTCATGACAGTTGGTATCAAAGTAAATCTCACTTAGATTAAAAGTGAACATAATGCATGAGAGAACCCAAGCTCAATAGAAGAGATTGGGGTAGTGATGGTCCTGAACTATGGCTTAACGAAACAGAGTTAACAAAATTATGTAATTCGAATATAAAACCATTTAGACAAAATTCAAGAGACAGATTATAGTGGTTTGGCAAATACTACTTCTTCACTCTCCAAGACAAATTCCTTGACTTAGGTTCTACTATTCAACTTAATTCTAAAGTTACAAGTGATACAATTTCTTTGTTCTCTGGTTCACACTTCTAGATGGTTTTATAGTTGAATCACTTACACCTCTATAATGATTTACACTATTTCTTGGTTTACAACTCAAACTAAAGTATAATAGATACAAACAAAGAATAAACAAAACTTAGCTTACAACCAATTTGATACATAGGTGATTTCTGAGCTTCAATGAATTTTACATCCTTCGATTCGATTGCAATCACCTACAAAACAAAGTTTTAAAAATAGTCCAATTTTATTGTAGATCTAAGCCTTTTTTATTCTCACTTGTTCAGTCACAAAGATTTGTATTTTTCTTAAACCAATCCCCCCTTTAATAGCGTAGCAACAACTGGGAGAATTTCTCTCAAAAAGGTTAAAGAGCAAGTCAAAATGTATAAAGATTGGAAATTCATAACAATCTATAACAAACAAAAACTATCGACAATTTTCCTTCGGAAGGTTTAACTTCATCAGATTTGTCTCTAGCTGATAATCAGTTGAGGTTCAACTTCACTAGATTCAAATCTGTCAAGGTTCAACTTCACCAGAGATGTCTTTGACTTATAATCCATTGAGGTTTCAGATCACCTACCTTAAAAAATGTCGACAGAATGGGAATCCGTCGATGTCTAAACTTAACCTGTAATACATCCTTTTTGAACATATCACACCTCAACCTATTTACACTAAACCATATGCATAAGCAATCCATTTGAACAACTAAACCATTCATCCATCCATCACATAAACAAACTAACTACATGTATAAGCCATTCAATCACACTTCGAATTCCCATTTTGGAACTTAATTTCAACTTCACCTATCACTTGCAAGTTTAAATACATAGCAACCTATGATAAACTTAATCAATCCACATTAAATAGATTAAATCAATCCACACGTAAAATCCTATGAGTGTTAGATAGCCATCCATTTCACATTCTCAACAAATCAAGTTATTTTGTTCATCATCAAAATAAGAAACATGAGTGAAATAATTCTTTCCGTTTTTAATGATGACAAAACCAATAATGATTCAATTTAAACTATCAAAATGTCCCCCTATCAAAATGCTTCATCCTAAGTAGTAGTTATCAAATTATCTTCTCCTTCTTGTAAGAGCAAAATGAGAAAGAAATACCAAAGAAACAAATATAGATGCTCAATAAAAAGATGATGTCAATATGCACAATAAATAATAAAATATAAAATGTCAAAGTCATAAGTGTATGAGCTTTAAAAAGTATTCAAAGTATCAACCAATTTATAAGTTATTGAATGTAAGTGTATAGTTTTGATAACAACCAAAATTGTCTAATGAAGTTTTACTAAGATTTGGAAGTGATACATGTGGAAGAATTCATATTGCAATAAATTTGTGTAGAACTTAGACTTCAAATAGAAGTGTAGAATAAGATTAATATATTCCAATGATATTGGATGTGATTGAATAACATTGGATGGTAAAATGGAGATATTCATTGTTAGTGCCATATTTTGATGAATTTAATATAATGTTAAATGAATGACTTGGAATGTAAAGAGATATGGTTGAAGTATGATTGAACTGTATTGAGTATAATGGTTGCAATGATATTAAAACTCTAAAATGTATGAAAAATGGACAAATGATTAATATGCATATTTCAAAAATGTGTAAAATCAACAAATAGATAAAATATGAACCTACATGAATTATTCAATTGAATGCTTTTTGTTGTTTTGATTATTAGAAAAAGAGAAATTGTAATGATCCATCTTGCATTAAACTTAGTTTATCATATTGTATTGATTTGGATCAATATATACTTGAAATTGGTCAATAAGTTTTCGAGTGCAGAAAAGTATAAGTGCAAGCTACAGTCAAATGTCACAGCTACTAGCACATACTGCTTGTCGTGTTCCAGCAAAACATGAAGACCCTCAACAACCGTAGCCAAAGCCAAAGGTACTACACATATCCCCTGCTAATCTAAAGAATGAACTGCTTAGCAAAACCCATACTGCCTACCACATTGCCTAGAGTGCAGCTGATATCGTAGCCACTAGCAATTCACCTATGAATTGACAACAATGTGAGTTTCGGTAAAATGATTGAAGATCGACCATAGTCGATATCGCAACCGCTTGCAATGCACCTACTGATTGCAATAGTTGAAAATTTTGAATATAAAAGTGCATTAAATACTGCCACAACCATTCCAATGGTCAAAATTTTAGAAGATCTATAAAACAAGTAATGTTGAGATGTTCACTATTATTGATTAAGCTTTAATCTTCAAAACATTTTGCAACCTAAGGGCAAAAAACTTAACCTTTATTAACCTTTATAATCCTTCATTCAAGGCTATTGAATACAACTCAAAGGGAAGATCCTTTACATCAAAGTGAGCTCTTAAGGATCATAAAGACTTTCCCAATGCTTTCATCGATACACTATTCAAAAGTATAAATTCTTTCTTATTTTTATTTTTATGTATTCCTTGAGTTGGTATAAGAGACCAATCTCAAGAGTAATAAGTGTGATTGCTTGAGTGTGTCTCAAAATCAAGTTGTTGATGTGTATTACGCCCCTTAAAGCTGGAGTCTAGAAGAGTACAAGTGGCACTAGCTACGACCCCCTTAAGTGGGAATCAAGAAGAGTGTAGTGGCATTGGTTTCTGCATCCTAGAGATGGAATCTAGAAGAATGCAATGACACTAATTTGTATCCATTATTGAGATAATGGAACCCAAGACATAAGGGGTGTGTGCTTGAAAGAGTGGACTAGGGAGGTTATCTCAAACTAGTATATATTATGTGTGCTGCTTGCGATTGATTTATTTGCTTGTGCTTTAAATTTTATTATATACATTCAGTAGGAAATCATTCGAAATAGAGAGAATTTAAATAACTAGGATTAAAGCAAGAAAAGTTTATAAACTCAATTGACCTCTCCTCTCTTGGGTTAATTTGAGCGGAAGGGACCAACATAAGTTATTTATCAATTCTTTAAACTTTAAAAGAAAGTTTTCTTTAGTTCATCTTCGCGAGGGAGGTGTTTGCTTGTCATCTTGCTTGTTGGATTGAGACTCATCTGCTAAACGACCTGGTTTGGAGGAAGCATTGATTTACACTCTTATGTGAGCTTGCAAATCAGTCTTTAGCGTATTGAGACTTGCTGCCAGTAATGCCTACAAAGTTGACATATCAATCATAGAAGAAGTAGCAGTTGTAGGAGCAAGATGAATAGAAAAAAATGGAGGAACAACTATAGTGAGAGCAGGAATAGTAACAGCTGGAGTGGTTTGAGTGTAGATAATGTTGTTGCTGAATCATCTCCGACCTGACTTGTATCAGGAGTTTTCTCATTCTTTCCATGAGATCCCTTCTCTTCTTCTTGATCCTAATCATCCTCCAGAACATCTTCAAATATGTCTTCTTCATCATATCCTTTATTAGAATTTGCTTCTTCTTGAGCTTCTTCTTCTCCAACCTTAGGTTCTTCCACATTTTTTCCAAGTATTTTAGAGATCATCTATCTCATCCTCCTTAAAATCCCAGTTTTGATCTCATCATAGCTTGAGGGACATGTAGGTACATCATCATTAAGATCAATATCATGGAACTTAAAGAATCTAGTAAGATACATAGAATAGGACAAATGCCCATTTCCTTTGTTCTTTTGATTGAACATGAAATCTAACATAGCATCCACAAGATCATATTCTAAATTATAGAACACATTCTTAGACATTTATTGCATCATGACCTCCATTTCTAGGAATGTCACAATGTGATGTACCAACTTGTATTCTATAGAAGAAAACTCTTTATTTGTGAACCCTCCCTTCTTTGTAGCCAATGAGACTTTCCCTGTGGGACACTTAAAAACTCTTGAGCGATCATATGTTTTGTCAGAAGAAACATAGGGAAGCTTCATAATGTTTACAAACTTCTCAACAATGAACTTTATCTCCTTCCCTTAGAAATAAGTTGTGAAAGTATACACTCTTTCTTCTCCTTCTACTTCTTGAAGATAAAAGTAGAAGAGCTTTACCAAATCATCATAAATCATTAGTTTTTTATCCATGAAATCATATATCCCAAAGGTTCTCAACCACTTGAAAAATTGAAACCCCCTCTCTTAAAAAATACATAATCAATGAACTTACCTCTAGTATTGTAATTTTTAGCAACTTTTGATAGAACTAACTCTTATCTTTCTTTGACCTAAAGTTCTTGAGAGTTGCATCTTCTAGAGTAGTTTTCTTGGGAAATGATGTAGCTTTAGATTTCCTTTGTTGTGGAGTGGAAGTGGCTTTTCTTGGAGTGAATCTCCTTGGTATTAGAATGGAAGTTTGGGGAGTAGCTTTTGTTGTTTTTGTGGGTAGTGGAGGTGGTCTTGGTAGGAATCTTCTTCCCATGTTTTGGTTTGAGAGAAGTGACTGTAAGAGGTGTAACTATTGGGGTTTCAACTAGTTGAGCTAGTTAAGCCTCAACTTGCTCTTCCTCAATCTCTATTGGATCTTGTCTAGCTAATGTATCTGTGGGTTCTTGCAAAAAGATTCTAAGTGTTTTTCTCCTTGTTTTGGGAGGATTAATACTAGGAATAGACGCATTATCCAACTTCCACTTACCCTTCTACTTATAGGTACCC
This sequence comes from Pouteria campechiana, assembly GCA_036873735.1. Lineage (NCBI taxonomy): Eukaryota > Viridiplantae > Streptophyta > Magnoliopsida > Ericales > Sapotaceae > Pouteria > Pouteria campechiana. The sequence goes on from JAYJMB010005489.1 coordinate 149,809, forward strand.
TTTTTTGATATAGCAACTATGACATGTGATTACTGAAAGAGATAATGAATTAAATGATTTAGATAATGAAACATGAAGGCTCTAGGGAAATATATAATGAGATAGGATGAACATGTTTAAGAAGATATAAATTTGATTCACACAAAGTAGGTGAGAATGGTAGAAAAGGGTAGGTTCAAACTCAAAACAATTTCTAGAACAAGGTAGATCCACACATTTCCAAAACAACTGCAATACTATCTACATTGCATTAATGTTCAACTGTGCATCATAATCTTGCATCAATCTTGCAATAAACACAGAGACTAATTGTAATGGCATCCATTCAAGTGCACAAACTCAATGGAACAGGTTATTCATAAATAAAAATAGGGACTTCCAAGAATAATATGACTGGATTCAAGAAAAATTTCTAGAATTTCATGAACAAATACAAAAAAATTATTGCTCATAATAGGATTTCATGAGTTTGTGAGATCGAAGCCCTAAGACAATGAATTTGACATAAAAACTATCCTCAAAATTGGGAATTTTAGAATTTGCATTCATGAATTCAATTGAATAGAGTATCCCCTTAAAAGTTGATGTTTTCAAAGTGAGAATACATCAATAATCAAGGAGAATAGGAAGACATCATCGAATCCCTTTGAAAAACACAAAAGAAATCCAATATCTATGGATTTTGAAACCCTAAAAGCCCAAAGTTTAGATTTTTTTTGAGGCACAACAGGTGGCTTTTCAAACTTTCCACCCAAATAACAAAGATATCCAAGTTTTCAACAAGAATCAACCAATTTGAATAACAAAAACATGAAAAGAGAGCCAACAATAGTTGCAATCTCCTATCTCATGCATTTCTCAATGAAAAAAAAGAAATTTTTGTAAGATTCTTGATGAGAAGGAGATTACCATTGTTTTGATGAAGGAATTTGGAAGGAATCAAGCCCCAAATGCTTGAAACATCCAAAGGAACGAAGCAAAACAATAGAGAGGTCGAATGGGTTTCTTTGGAGAAGATGAACAGGTTTAAGGAGGGATAAAAAATGGTCCCACCTAAATTGCGCATTTGAGTTATCTTGTTGTCTTTGAATCCTTTTAAATCTGTCAATATTTACAATTATAAACATTTTAACAATCTGTTGATATTAGACAGTTGTAATCAAAATTTTTAAAATTCATACAAATGTCTTTCATGACATGAATTCATGCTATGCATCATGCAAATGGATCAATAATGCCTGGTTTTCTTATAAATTCAACTAAAACATCATTCAATTGAACATGATCACTAATGAAGTGATGTCTGATTTCAATGTGTTTAGAATGCAAATGTAATATGGGATTTTTAGACAAATGTATTGAACTTATGTTATCACATTTGATAGGAACACAAGAATATTCAAAATCATAATCACTTAATATTGTATCATACAAAGTATTTGTACACAACAACTAGCTGCAACTATGTATTTAGTAGTATTAGTTGATAATGCAAATGTACTTTGTTTCCTAGAGCACCATGATACAAGCATATTTCCTAAGAACTAACAAGTTCTACTTATGATTTTATTGTCCACTTTGTATCTAGCATAGCAGCATCAGAATAGCCAACTAATTGACAGTCAAATATAATAATGAACCAATTATGCTCCTATATAACCTTGGTCAACACTATTACCACTTTCATTTTTATCCATTTTGATAGTTGCATTGATAGGGGTTGACACGCATTTTAAGTTTTTCATTTTAAAACTTTTCAATATTTCTTTGATTTATTCAGTTTGTGATATGAAAATACCATCTTTCATTTGCTTTAATCAGACCTGACAAGAATGTCAATTCACCCATTATGCTTATTTCAAACTCACTTTTTATTGGGTTGTCAAACTTCGTACAGTACTTCTCATTGGTGGAACCAAAGATGATCAAATAGATTTGTACAACAAGAATATCTAAATGAATATGTTTAATGAATAAGGTTTACCAACTTTACCTCTTTAAAACTATTTACTAAGTATAAATCCACTCAATCTCTCATACCAAGTTCTTGGAGTTTGTTTTATACTATATAATTCTTTTTGAGTTTAAATATATAATCTGGATATTTATGATCCTTAAATCTTGGAGATTGTTTGACATAAACTTCTTTATTAAGGTATCCATTTAAAAATGTACTTTTTACATCCATCTAAAATAATCAAAATTGGTTGAAAGATGCAAAGGCAAATAACATTCTTAAGGCTCAAGTCTAGCAATATATGCAAATGTCTCATCATAATCAATTCCCTCTTCTTGAGAATATCCTTATCCTACCAAACATGCTTTGTTGATGATCCCTGATTCATCAAGTTTATTTTAAAAGATCCATTTTTTGCCAATAATAGATTGATCGTCTGATTTTGGCATAAGAGTCCTCAAATTGTTATGCTTAAACTGATCTAGCTCTTCTTTCATTACCATGAGGCAGTTTTCATTTGAAGTAACATCTTTCACTGTTTTGGGTTCAATGTAAGATAAGAAAGCAAAATTGTCACAAACATTTTGAAGTGAGCCATGTGTTCTCACTTTGTCGGACACATCTCGTATAATGTCTTTTAATGGGTGATATTTATGGGCTTGTACTAATTGTGGTAGATCAAGTATCTTACTTTCACTTACCTATTCTCTTTGATTTTAATGTTTTTTTCAGGAAGATGTGATGTTTCAACTTTTGTTGTATCTTTTGATTCTTACTAAACTTCATTTAATGCTTCAAGGAAGTTAAATCTCTCATAATCTTCATTTGCAACATTAACCTTTCTTGACTTAGAGCTAGTCTAATTAAATTTTACATGAACTGACTCTTCTACCATGTATGTTCGCTTGTTGCAGACTCAATATGCTTTGCTAGAAGAAGAATATTCTAGAAATATGCCTTCATCATTTTTTCTATAAAACTTTCCAAGATCATCTTTTCTATTGTTCAACATAAAGCATTTACAACCAAATGAATGAAAATATACAATATTTGGCCTTTTACCTATCTGTAACAAGGATAAAAAATGGAACAATGTTACAAGATTTATCGTATTTGGAATGAATCAAATAATTTTCATTTTCATTGATTGTCCTCAATTGGTCACACTTGTTGCATACATTAGAAGAATTGTATATTTACATCTTAGATCACAGGTGGTCCTAATTACATCTTCATAATGGAAAAAACCCTTGATTAAAAGAAAAAGTACAATGCATCTTAGAAATCCAAAAATAAATCATACACTTTCTCTCAAAATAAATGTGTGTTGTCTTTGGGATCATCAAGCACATTGCGATGACTTGATATTTAGGAGATCGCCTCAAGTCAATGGGAGGATGGGATGACACGGTTCTAGACTGGGTTGCTAGACACCATGTCAACTGGAAAATGGGTGTTTTGATCCGATTGGTTTGTCCCAAGTGAAATCAAGACTGGGTGATTTCTATTGTTTAGACTATAAGAAATCACAGAGACAGTAGATGTTTTGTGACCCAATTGGCATATCCCAAAAGGACTCAGAATCGGGTGATCTCTATTGGGTTTAGACCTGAAAGAGATCAGAAGAAAATAGGTAACCTAGGTTTCGTTAAGCCTTCTCTCATTGCCCATGAGAAGCTTAGGAAGAGTGAGTCAGGTTAATTGGATTTAGCTCGGCTCTCTCAATTATCCATGAGAAGCTTAGGAAGAGTGGGCCAGGTTAACTGGGTTTAGCTGTTTTGATGAATAGTATATGCTAAGGTTTGACTCAGTGGGTCATGACTCAGTGACTCGGTGAGTCACGACTCAGTGACTCTGTCCTAGACTTAGGCTTTTGAATGAATTGGTGAGTGGTGTTTTCCAATATCCCGTGAAAAACTGCAGGCGAGCAATCTCTGTCGTTTATTCTGTGAGAGATCGAAGATCCAGACTACAAGAATTAAGCCTAATTACACTTTGAGTTAATTAAGCCTAATCACAATTAACATTAATGATAGTGATTAGTGTTAATGATAGTTCTTAGTTA
>JAYJMB010005490.1:0-55071 GCA_036873735.1 Pouteria campechiana
TAATCATTATTTTTAACATGAGTAGGCTGCCCATTTCATAAATCATGTGCTCAAATAAATTTTTCATCCATTATTTTTATAATTTTATCATTTATTTTTTAATTAAATGTGATTAAATTAAAATTTTTTAGAAATTAATGGTAACTCGGTTTTTTAGCTTTCCACATGTAATTTTAAATTCTTATTCACCTATTAATTATTAATTAACTTATATCCTCATCATTTTCACATTAATATAGATATTTCATCCATTTATATAATTTTTTTTAATAACTTCCTCAAAAATCTGATTTTTCAGTATGCCGCATTGTAAAAATTACAAAAACTTTACAATAGTGAACATTTACATTTTTGAAATTTTCAGAGCCTTACAACCATAAACTCTTATGGTTTTTAGATTAACCAAAAAACTATTACATATTTAAGCACTGGGGAAGATATGATCTTTTTCAGCTCTATCAATGCATGAAGATCTTCCCAAAATGTAAATAAAATTGTCTTAAAGATAAGCAAATTGTAGCTCATAAAAGATGTAAGACGATTAAGCTTATGGCCATGAATGAAAGGATTTGCATATACTTAAGCTTGTTAGAATGGGTTCCTTCACCACCTCTGAATTATCCCGCTTCTTTTCTTTAAATAGCTTCTTCAAAATCTCGACCCTTGGAGAAGACGGGCTCTATTGAATGTAGAGAATAGAGGTAGATGAGCAACATTAATGTAGAAGAGCGTTAAGGTTTTCTCCCATTGGAATGCATTATCTTCTGATTGGCTTTAATCTATTAAAAAATTTGCAACCTTGTTCTTGATAGAAAAGGAGACGATTGTACCAAAGTAGAAAGCTTTTTACAGAGCATTAAATTTTCGATACACTTGAAAATAATATTTTTTAATGTAGCAAGTTACTTTAGCAGATCGTTGTAGCACTACTTTGTCTAAAGTAAGTAACAAACAAATTAGCTAGCTTTTTCTACCGGTTACTGTAGCAGTGTTACTATATCAACATTATTATAGTAGATCACTATAACAGATCACTGTAATACTTCATCTACTGATTGCCTGAAGCTTTGTCTATTGCACTGTAGTAGGTTACTATAGCAAATTACTATAGCAATTCACCTACCGCTTTGTCTATTGATTACTATAACAAATTACTATAGCACCACACAAGTTTGTCTGTTACTTCATCTGCTAATCGCATGAAGCTTTGTCTGTCGTACTGTATCAATGTTGTTGTAGCATCATTATTGTAGCAATCATCTATTACTTCGTCTGCTAACTCGAACTTTATCATCCACTTCGTCTATTACTTCATTTGCCAATTTGTCTGAAGCTTTATTTCTTCTTCCACTTCGTCTTCCACTTTAGACAATCTACTTCGTCTTTCACTTCGTCTTTCACTTCGTCTGGCACTGTAGCATTTTACTATAGCAAAATTACTGTAGCAACGAACCTGTACTTGGAAATTTCTACACTTTTGCCACATTATTAACTTGACATTTTTCATTATAAATCAAAATACCTTTATCCACATATAATACACATAAGTAGAGTATGTATAAATTATTTAAGCATAATTTCTTTTTCATGTAAAGAATATATTTTAGGAAGTACACTTATCAAAATATGTTTATCCTCACATGATTTTCACAAGTTGTAGAACATGGATAAATCATATATTATATTTTTTATTATATTTTCCATTAAAATTCATATAAAATTTGCATAAATTGTAAAGCATGGATATCTACTTTAAATCATGATTGTATATCTATAAATCATTTAAGCACTCATTATTCTTCATTCAAGAAGATATCTCTTTAAAGTACTTTTAACATATTATCCAAGGTATGATAAATAAGGTTGAAAATAATATAGATCAATATGATTTCCCTTCTAAACTTATATCAAGATGTAAGTGCTTTCATAGATGATATTCCAACAGAGCATGCATATTTCCAACATATCTTTTTACATTTTAAGCTTTCTATACTAGAAATAGCAATAGCATAAATCAAGTCTTAAGACAAGTTTTGTTGTCATTAAAATCATACAATAATCCCAACAAAATCTTGGTAACAACATTAGTACATAATCTTTAATCAAGTTTTGTTTGTCATCAAAATCATGCATTTATACCAACAATGACTACATATAGTGATTTCCCTTGTAGTGTGAATATAAAATAAAGACGTTAGAAATGACTAATTTAATGATGGATCACATAAACTATCTTTATTAACTAAAAGATCTATTGATGTTTTATTAAAAATAATATAAATTCCTTCATTTTGGAGTTATTCAAATTACAGATTAACCGCTTATAAGATCTAGTTTAAAAACTTCAGTATTAGCGTATCTAAGAGATAATCGGCATAATAAATTTTCTGATTCTATTTTAGGCATCATCCAAACCTCTCTTCATAGTGGTCCTATTTATTTTAATAATTTTCCTAATTTTTTAGAAAGTTTAACAAATTCTCATATTATTGAAACTTTATCTCTCTTATTACAAACCAAAAGATTTAATATGGTAAAAAGATCAAAACCCTTTTCTATCCAATATAGAATTTATTATAAAGCCATGAAAAAATTAATTCCAAATTCCTTAGTATCTCATGAAAAAGAAGCCACACCTTATTTTATTACCAATTCTATTCATAAAAGTATTGAACTAAAAAAGATTTTATGGAGTAATGTTAGACTTCCTTTAGAATGGACTATTAAAAATGTATAGCCCACAAGCATACCAGTTCAAGATGCTGCTAATTTATAATCTATTGTAGAAATTGAAGAAGATGTTACATTGCATTTTAACCCGAAACCTATTAAATCACCTATTACTATTCAATCTAGATCAACAACACCATTAATTATAGAAAATAATTGAAGACTAATAAGTCTTGATAATATAAATCAAGAGCAACCTCCTAAACCTTCAATATCATCAAATATCTCAGTCTCAAATATATTTCCTGTCCATTATGATGAAAATATTGCAAGAATCCTAACTCAAGTACCGCTTTAGGTATCACCACAGCCAAAAACCTCCGAATCTTATTTTAGCATTCAGGTATTCAAAGACACTATTGATTATCTCATTGATATTAATATTTTAACAAAAGACTATATTTCATCCATTAATAAAGAAAATAAATAAACACCTATTCTAGTGAAGAAAGAAAAAATGTAATGAGAAAATGGATACAAACTATAAAAAGAACAAAACATCATATTGGTTTCTTTCAATGGTATGATAATCAAGTACTAACATCCCTAAATCTGATGTGAACTATTAAAACTAGACAACCTTCATCCACTCCTCTAAGATCTATATCACCTAAAATTACTATTCGAGAATTTAGGGGAGGAAGGTTGGTAAAAGAAATTAATGTAAAAGTTATAAAAGAACCTTATAAAATTTCAAAATATGCTGCGTTACCAGTGTATGTAAAAGAATCATCTTAAATAATTGAACAAAATAATTTTACTAATGAAAAATTAGTAGAAATCTCAAATAACATTAAAACTCCATTACTATTATTTACTAAAGGAAAAGAACCCATATCTCAAACTTCTTCTAGTTAAGAAGATGAACAAGAAAATCCCAAAAGAAGATATGAGTTATCTTTTTTTGCTAAAACTCCCAAAATATATTTACCAAAACCTACCAATACTTGTGTTATAATTCCAGCAACCATGGATGTTGTTAATTTTCAAAACCTAATTTCTAAACTTGAAAAATGAAAGAAAGAACAAAATAAAAATTATATACTTTAAATACTTTATCAACAACAGATGATTAATTATATTAAAACTATATTAAAATAAACCCCACCAGATGAATTAATAAATAATAGAATGTATTTTAACAAAGTAAAAAATTACTATAAAAGACCATCACTTATGGACCAACAGTTTGAAAAATCTAGACAATCATATGCAAGTGATATTAATCCTAATAGTGTATACGAATGGAATATTGATGGATCGTTTGAATATCAAATATGGAATACTTGTTCAAGTATGATGATTTATGCTACTATCTTGGGAAGAAGAAATGTCCAAGAATGAAACATTGCAACTATATTAGCTTGTTGCTCAATGGGGAAACTCAAAGATTGGTGGGATATTCAAATAAATCCTTGAAAAAAAGAATTAGTATTAGGAGATCTAGACCTAGTTCATACTATTAAGTCCAACCCTCTTAATTAGCTTAATTTTGATGATGGATGTATATGAACACCTAAATTTTGATGAAGAGCATACATGTGAGTGAAAAATTATAGTATTAAGAAGTTAATTTCCTATGCGATACAAAAATAAATGAATAAAATAGATAAATTATATTAAGGAAGTAACTTCAGAGTGATGAACAATATAAATAAGGATATATCAAGTTGAAACTCATCACAATTAAGATTTTAGAAGAACAAAAGCACGTAATGCTCAAAGAACAATGATTCTGAACTCAAAATGAGAGTTCATATGTATAAGGATAACTTTGAAATCAAAAGAAATAAGTTTAGAAAAGTCATCGAAAGATTTGAAGGACAAATCTGGAGCATAAAAGACACGTCTGAAAGCTTCAGAATAAGTTCAGAGGAAGAACTCTATATTTCAGAGGTCAAAAGGATCAATTGGAACTTAGTATAGAGCAAGGAGGTCTTCTAAAAGATACTTTGGATGGAAGACCCAAGCTTTAGAGTTCTAAAAATATAGCCATTGGAATAGTCAGCTATTAGAAAAAAATTCATAGTTTAAAAGACGACCTGCCAAGATCTAAAGTGCATCATTGGAACATAGTTGTCCTTTAAAATTGAAGTTCAGAGGTCGGAAAGAGAGCTTTTGAGCTCTAAAATTTAAAGCATCAATGCTAATTGACAAAGCACCCAACCTTTAAAAGTCTAAAGTTAAACTTAAGACGGTTTAAATCGATCTCGCAAGGCAAATTGCCTAGAGTGCAAAAACTGCAATCTAAAATGGTCAAATTTTTTTCAAAAATAACAATTAATAGCTAAATGATCTTCCAAGAGTAAAAATAGAGGATTCAAATCTCTAGAAGAGTTAGTTGAGTGAATTAAAGAGCATTTAACAGAACATTCAAAGTTTTCTTCCATTGTTTTCAACTCTCTTTGTGCAGAACTCTGAAACTGTAATCAAAGCTTCATCTACAATGAATCTCAAGGAGTTTGAAATCTTTGCCTTCAATTGATATATCATTTATTGCTTTGGATTACTTATGTGCACAAACTGCCTAAGTAATATATATTAATCTATACAAATCTTATTACTGTATTTATGTTTCTAGAAGCAAGGAACTTGCTGTTTGTATGTATTAAGTTCAGCAAGTAAGAAAGACTTGCTATAAGTGTAAAGTTAGTTTGTTAGCTCTGAAAACCAACTTCTTGTTGTTCAAACATGTATTAGTAGAACTTGAGTATAGTAAGTGTAATGGCTTAGAGAAATAGAGTAAAAACCTTACTTAGGCTATAAAATAAACTATCTTTTGTGCTGTTTGAATTTTCATCATTTATTTATACAAAATTCAGTAATTTTATAATTTTATGGAAAATATAAAGGATTATTAAGGTGCTATTTGAGAAAGTCTTATGAAATTACATCATAAATATTGGTTTCTGAAGTATGGATTAACCTAATAGGGGAAGGGTGAATTGTGTAAATAAAAGTTCATTACTTAACCCACGTTGAATCATTTTCCTCTTTTCGTATTTGTATGTGGTGTGGCGTAAGATGAATAATAAAAATAATAAAATGCATGAAGAATAAAATAAATGAACAAACACACTCATATAGATAAGACGATTTTTATAGTGGTTCAGGACCCCGTCCTTACATCCACTCTTCCAAGAGCACACACTTATTATGCCTTGGGTTCCACTATACCCCATACAATGGAATACATAAGCATCCCCAACACCTCTTCTAGATTCCAGGTCCAGGGGGCATAAGCAAGTGTCCCCAACACTCTTCTAGTTTTACAAGCTCACCAAGAAACTCATTGGTTTCAAAGGTCACCAGCAAACTTGATGATTTTCCTGAGTTTACCAATAACTCATTACAACGTGGTTTTCACAAGCTCACCACAAACTCACTAGTTTCAAAGATTACCACCAAACTTGTTGGTTTTCCTGAGTTCACTAACAACTCTCTAATTTTAAGTTTACCAAAAAACTGACACTTTACAAAGTGTTACAATGAAGCATAGGGGAAGATATGATCTCTCTCTCTCTCTCTCTCTTAGCTCTATTAATACAAAAGATATTTCCATAATGTAAAGACAATGGCCATAAGGATAAGCAGATTGAAGCTCATGAAAGATAGATGACGATTTAAGCTCTTGGTCATAGGTGGAAGAATTTGCATAAGATTAGGCACATCTGAAAAAGTATTCCTTCACCACCTTTGAACCATCCAACCTTTTCTCCTTAAATAACTTTTTCATACTTTCAACCATTGGAGAAGATGGGTTATGTTGAATACAGAAACAAGAGCAGCATTAAATGAATAAGACCATCTGAGTTTTTTTATCGTTGAAGTCCAATCTTTCTCATTTATCTCAAGCTATTGCATTACCATTTAGAGAGAAGGATGGACTGTTTTAAAAGGTATTACTCGTTTGACTTATCATAACTTTGAAAGTATTGCAGCGTCGCTTATTGTTGAAAACAGTGATTGACTTAGTCACATAAATCGATTTTTCTTTTACAAGTTACAGTCTCTTTCTATCTGCATTTGTCTTAAGTTGCAGACTAATTCTTCATAGGTTTATCTATCAGTTTAACTTTCATAGGAATGATTTTGTCTGTTGCAAGTAGCAGACAAACTTTGAATGACGCAGACGAAATTGAATTGACTGATAGACAAACTTTTCTTTGTTTGCCTCAATTCCTCTAAAAGATTTATTTGTTGATCGATCCGTCATGAATGTGCTTTATCTGTTGTAGATAACAAATCATCTCTGGATGACGCTAATGAAGATAGACTGATCAATTGACAAATATCTCTTTCTATGTGAACAGACGAAGTTCGCTCAGTCTTGAGTTAACAGGCGAAGTGTGATTTTCTTCTTTTGTTCCTTTTTGTTTGTTGAAGGTGTCAAACGAAGCTAACTTTAACTTGCTCAAATAGACAAAGTGTAGTATTCATCTGGTGTAAGCGATAGACGAAGTGTTCTTTGTCTTAGACAGAGTACTCTGCATGTCGCATATGTTTGTCTGTTATAAGTTGTAGATGATCGTGCCTTTGTTTGTTGAAGTCCATTTCGGTCCAAGCACCTCTTTGTCTGTTCAGCTTCGTCTATGCACAATGTACAGCTTCTACTTCGTCTTCTACTTTAGCTGATACTTTGTCTATTATGACAGATGACCTTTTGGTCTGAAGACAAGGCAGAGTTCTTCAATTATTCTGCAGACTTCGAGCAACTGAAGGAGTTTGTTCTAGCAACTTCAATCTTTCTTTATTCTTGGTTTATCTATCTTAGCTCAGCTGAAATTGCACTCTCTTATATCAAGCCTTCTTATCCTCAGATGAATTCTTTCTTTAACTTTGTTGATAAGACAATGTCTCTTTTCTTATGCCTAATCATCTGGGTGACTACTCCTTTGTCTTTCTTCATTTGTCTGTCAAGTCGTTGAGTTGTTTCTTCATCCTTATACTTTATCTTAAATAGACTTTGATTAGATCAAGTATAGATAGTCTGAATCTTTCGGATGTAGTTTAATATCTCTGATCATGACTTCTTCTTTTAGTTGTCTTTGCTTTGCATTTGTTTGTGGAAGTTTCTTTTTGAGTTTTATAGACAAAGCAAGCTCCTTTGTTGTGCATCTAGAAGCCTTGTATTCTTCTTCTTCCTCATCCTCGTAGTAGATAATTGAAGTGCTAATAGATTGTAGTAGATTACGATCTTGCACTTAGAAGCTTTTCTATACTTGATACGATGTCAGCATAATGTATTTATTCATAATTAATTTTCACATAAGGTAGAGCAAAGATAGCATACATTTTATTTAGCACAAAATATAATAACTCATTAAGGTGCAGTGCTGTTGTATGATCCATAATAACAGATAATGATAATTAAGATTTAGTATAATGAGGATCATATGATAATTATGTTTAATCTTATTATGTTAAAAGTTAAGCGCATTATGTATACTCATGTAATTTAATCATGCAGCTTAAATATACATATCATTTGATCTTATTATGTTAAAAGTTAAGCGCATTATCTATACTCATGTAATTTAATCATGCAGCTTAAATGTACATATCATTTGATTGTTAGCATTTTAAGCATATTATTTTATCTTATTAAAAGTTTTGTTATCATCAAAATCATTATGAATAAGCCCAACAGTAAAAGACTATCAAATTATAAGTCGTATAGAATGTCTTTTTAAATGATTTATTATTATTAAATGGTGAAAAATTAGACATGTACAAAGAAATTTTTTTACAAGAATTACCATCAGTATTTGAACAAAAGGGAAAAACACTAATAAATATAGAAAATAATGAAAAATTAGCATATAACAATTACACTTGGAGAACATTATTTGCAAAGATTAGTTGAATTATGTAACTAAAGGAAAGTTGAACAAACAAAATTTCTTAATTTCTCTAAATTCTGTTTGTATTATGTTATGGATCATATTCCTTTTACTAAAAAAATTATTAGCTTGGCCAAAACATTACAAAGGTAAACCCTAGAAAAAATTTACAAAAAAATCAAAAAATAAGCCAACTTAGTCGAGTATTATCCCTCTAAATCCTCTAAATAAAAAAATATAAATCATATATGAAAAGATATCAAAAAAATATTCCAAAAAATATTTTAGAAAATCACAAAATGAAATAAAATGCTTTAAATGTTGTGAAGAAGTCATTATGATCCAACCTTTGATCGAGTGGCACAATCAGCAGGGATGCTGTCGCTTGGAATTTTCAGGGGAAAATGGCCAATAGGCCTAGAATGTTTTGCCATAATGACCTACTTTTAGTATTTGTAAAGATGAATGACTAATACTGACAGTTGTGAATTCATATTAAAACAATGTCTTTGCCTTAGAAAAACCTATGTGTCTAAATTTTCCCCACTTTTTACTTGTCCCGGGAAAAACCAAGATGGCATATGATACCTAATTGAATTTCTTTTAGGGTTTGTTTAGCTTGAAATAGAAATGGCATGTAATAGAAAGGGAGTATGATAGCTTAACTTTTCATCTTTAATTACTACTAATAACCTTAATAATTTTACTTTTTTCATTGTTATCTATATTTTTAAATTTTTTTTTTACTTTTATATTAAAAAATCTATTTTACTTACATCATAACTTCCCACACTTTTCTATCATCCTCCTTTTCTTTTACATCACCTTTTTATTATACTCTATCCAAATAAACCCCTTTAACTTATAAAATTCTTTATGCAAATAAAAGGACTTCTTATTAAAAAACAAATAACGCATATGCTCCAATATTCAAAGTCAAAACATCATGCATTAGAAATTTTGAAATCTACTGAAGCCAAGGAAATACAATTTTAATTGAATAAGTAAAGATAAAAATTTACTTCTTTTATTTACATTCACTAACACTTAAACTTATGAATGCATGCAGGTTGCTTTCGCGAATAAAGTTCAACTAATTTTCCAAGACAAACTTAGCTCCGTCTACTAAATATGCACGGACATAAGCACGCATCATAAATATATGTTAACATAATAGAGCGATTTTATGGCAGCATGATTATACAAATGAATTCATAAAAAAACACTTCGTTAGGCTACATAATTTTAAAAATATATAAAATTCCTTGTAAAATATAGAAATCATTTGAATCTTTTTAATTAAGTATTAGAATGCTATAAAATTTTATAAAAATAATTAATTGGGATAAAAATAATTGAAATGATATAAATGTTTAATTATAAGTATATAGATTTATCGGTTAATCAAATAACTTTTAATGACTTCAAATTTACTCTTAAGTAATTCCAATTTTATAGAACACATGATTTTTTTACTATAATAATGTTATAAATGACAAGTTAAAGAATTATTGTCTCAAAAGGATTTAAATCTAGAAACATTAACAACCCAATTAAAAAACTTATCTTATTCTTCAGATTCAGACGAAAGTGAAGGTGAAAATGAACTTTCATTATCTTCTTCCTTAGAAAATAAGGATAACCAAAATATTCTCCCAAATTCTAAATGTCAATGTTCATTATCCCCAAATGATTATGAAACTTTTAGTTCATCAGATTATTCTTCAAATATTTTAAATGCCACAGATAAAATATTTCTTAACTTTATTAATCAAATTAATGATCCTATACAAAAGGCAGACCTCCTTGAAAAATTTCTACAAACTGCTAAAACTAAAGAAAAAGAAAATGAAGATACTATATTTAACTTAGAAAAAGCACCTTCTCTATTACATATTATAAAAAATCTAAATACTTCTTAAAGAAAATACCTCAGAAACCTATTACTATAACAAAACTTCAACGGGAAATTAAAACCTTAAAAGAAGAAATTTCTCAACTAAAAAATAGAATTCAAACTTTAGAATCCTCAATTGATTCTCATATAAATAATGAAAACATAGATCAAAATACAGAAAAAGAAATAATAGATGAAATCAATAACATAACAAACTCTTTAGCCACAACTTCTACTATTCCCACTACTCTCAACCAAATGCAAGAAGTTTTAGAAGACTTCACTCTTGAAACTATTGCCCTAAGAGATTCTGGTGCAAATTTAAATTGTATTAAAGAAGGGATTATTCCTACAAAATATTTCAAAAAGACCACTTCCTCTATAGCTACGGCCGATGGTACCGATATGACTGTAAATTATAAATTATCTAAAGTTCATATTTGTAATAATAATATATATTTTCAAACACCATTTATTCTTATAAAAAACATGTAACAAAAAATTATCTTAGGAACTCTTTTTTTACAAATGCTTAAACCCTTTATGGTTACTAATGAAGGAATTCATACTAATATTTACAATCAAGAATTAATCTTTTATTTTTTTAAACTACCATTAATGTCTTTATTAACAGAACTAAAAGAAACTTTATCATATAAGAAAAACTTTATAAATTCTCTCCAACAAGAAGCTAAGTTTATTTTTCTCACCGCTCAAATAGAAGGACCATTACATGAAAAAATTGCTAGTTTTATAGACTATCTTTCTAATCATGTCTGTTCTAACCTTCCAAATGCCTTTTGGAATATAAAGAAACATGAAATATCCCTTCCATATATTAAAGAATTTGATGAATCTCAAATACCTACTAAAGCTAGACCTATTCAAATGAATTCTGAATTACTAGAATATTGCAAAACTGAAATACAAACACTTTTATCTAAAAAACTTAAAAAACAAAGTAAATCTCCATGGAGCTGTGCCACTTTTTATGTTAATAATGCTGCCGAGTTAGAAAGAGGAGCTCCACGATTAGTAATAAACTATAAACCACTAAATAAAGTATTACAATAGATACAATATCCCTTACCTAATAAACAAGATTTATTAAATAGACTAGTTAAAACAACTATCTTTTCAAAATTTGATTTAAAATCAGGCTATTGGCAAATCCAAATAAATGAATCAGATCGTTATAAAACTGCATTTAATGTTCCTTTTGGTCATTATGAATGGAATGTTATGCCTTTTGTTTTAAAAAATGCTCCTTTAGAATTTCAAAATATTATGAATGATCTATTTAATCCACATTCCCGATATGTTATTGTATATATTGATGATGTTTTAATTTTCTCTTCCAGTCTTCAATAACATTGGAAACATTTATATACATTTAAGAATATTATTCATAAAAATGGTCTAGTATTATCTCAAAGAAAAATGAAACTATCTCAACAAGAAGTCCAATTTCTAGGCTTTAAAATAAAAAATCATACAATCCATCCAATAAATCATACTATTGAATTTGCGGATAAATTTTCTAATATAATTACTAACAAAAAATAATTACAAAGATTCCTTAGCTGTGTTAATTATATAGCAGATTTTTATAAAGACCTCGCTTTTGATAGACAATTATGAACTAAAAAATTAACAAAAAACCTGCCTGAATGGACTGATAAACATACTCAAGCTATCAGAAAAATTAAAGAAAAAGCTAAAACACTTCCTTGTCTATCCCTAGCTAACCCCGATCTTTATAAAATTGTAGAAACTAATGCTTCTGATCATGGATATGGTGGAATATTAAAACAAAAATGTATCATTCCTATAACTACAACTTCTAAATCAAAAATACATCCAGAACCTCAATATATTGAAGAACTAGTAAAATACACTTCAGGAATATGGACAGACACTCAAAGAGATTAATATCCCATTATAAAGAAAGAAATGCTAGCAGTTGCCAATTGTATTAATAAATTTCAAAGTGATCTCTTAAAGAAAGAATTTCTTTTACATATAGATTGCAAAGCTGTCAAAGATATTATAGAAAAGGATGTTAAAAACCTTGTCTCTAAATAAATTTTTGCTAGATGGCAAGCATTATTATCCATCTTTAATTTCAAAATTGAACTTATAAATGGAGACCATAATTCTCTTCCTGACTTTCTATCTCGAGAATTTTTGCAGGGCAAGCGTGTCTCAGACAGATAAAGCATCGTCCTCTTCATCTCCTATTATTCCTGTTAACTATAACTTTCACTACTTGCTGAGAGATTTCTCGTTAATTTAAAAATTACTAATAATAAATTATTAGAACCTCATAAATCTCATGATTCTATATCTTCCAGTAATAAAAAAAATCCAAATATTCCAAACCTATGCAGAATAATATATTCTAGATATTTTCCAAAAAATCAATGGCTTATTCCTTCAAACCCAAACAAAACTATTTCTTATTATGAAAGAATTCTCCTACAATCCCATTCTATTACTATTGAACATATTCTAATATTCAAAGTCAAAACATCATGCATTAGAAATTTTGAAATCTACTAAAGCCAAGGAAATACAATTTTAATTAAATAAGTAAAGATAAAAAATTACTTCTTTTATTTACATTCACTAACACTTAAACTTATGAATGCATGCAGGTTGCTTTCATGAATAAAGTTCAACTGCTTTTGTAAGACAAACTTAGCTCCGTCTAATGAATATGCACGGACATAAGCACACATCATAAATATATGTTAACATAGTAGAGCGATTTTATGGTAGCATGGTTATACGAATGAATTCATAAAAAAAACAATTCGTTAGGCTACATAATTTTAAAAATATATAAAATTCCTTGTAAAATATAGAAATCATTTGAATCTTTTTACTTAAGTATTAGAATCCTATAAAATTTTATAAAAATAATTAATTGGGATAAAAATAATTGAAATGATACAAATGTTTAATTATAAGTATATAGATTTATCAGTTAATCAAACAACTTTTAATGACTTTAAATTTACTCTTAAGTAATTCCAATTTTATAGAACACATGAATTTTTTACTATAATAATATTTGGATTCTTAATTACATATATGATGATAAAATTAACAATCACATTGGAGTTTGTATAATCATGGATGAGCCTAAAAAGAGAATTTTATAAATGCACTTCTATGATTATGCTATTATATAGGCCTCCCTTATATATATACATATATAGGCGATTTCAAGCAATCTTTTGAATTTGAATTTAATGGAAATAATTTAAAAATCAAATCGAAATGATTTTTTTATCATAAAGAATTATATAGAAAGAAATATAATGTATGATTTGGATCTTGTTGAACTATTATGGTATGCGAAAAGTAAAGGTTGCATGGGACAGCTGATTTATTAAGCATCCCCCTTCCAAAAATAATTTTATGATTCCAAAAGGCAATTTGATGGAAATTTTAGGGTGCCCAAAACAAATAAAAGCCTATAAATTTAGTGACAATTAATAATTTATGTAACAGCTCTAAATGATGTAGATTCATCCGCAAATAGTTTGGAATGTTATAAGCGAAAGAAAAAAAAATTAAATATGGTGGTTTTTTGGTGAGGGGGGTTGAAATGTCAACTTATGATAAATTTAGTAACTGCTAATCATTTGTGTAACAGCTCAAATGGTTTGAAATGTTATGGGCGTATTTACAAATGTTAAAAAAATATGAAAACCTACCAGCGGGTAGGGCAAACCTGCATGGGCGGATATTAAATTTTCCATTTCTAATTTTCTAAAGCGCATATCATATGACCGACACTCGCTCCTGATGCTTCAGTAGTCATGGCAGGCTGTCAGTACGGAAATGAATGAATGGTCAGCAGATCACTTGCTGAGGAAAGTGGGCCAGGGGCTGGCCGATGAGCAAGCTTCTACGCTGGACGACCCCAGCGGTTTTCTTACACGAGCCAGCTAACTTCATATGCGGACGATCAACTTTCTTCCGCATGCAATCCAGTCTCAAATTATCCACATCAATATGTCGGTGACATCCACCCACGCACGCATGTTGCCGGTGGTCCTTTCAGGGGAGCCGGTAAAGCACCGTACAAAGTTTGGACGCATTTGGCAGGGTGGGAAATGAACAAGGCAAAATGGTACGGTGGTGGAAACAATGTTAGATGGGTTTTTTTCCCCTCTTTTTCTTTATAAATTAAATCTTTTAGTCTTACGGTATTACAAATTAACATAGTTATTTTGTATATTATAATTTATCTGTATACGTTTTAAGTATTGTAGTCTAAAGCCCATAAATTTTCAAAGCGGTGCATGGTAAATTTTTTAATACGATAACTCGATTAGGGTCTTCTACACGGACCTTTCACCTTCTTGGTAATTCATAGTTAATACTTTATACCTATTGATTCAAAATATTAATTTATACTTATAAAAAAATTTTAATTTTCAAAAAACAACCGCCTAGATGGTTTTAGATAGAAAAGGAAAAAAACTTTTAAATACAAAATTACCTTATAAATGATAAAACTTCAAGTAGACACTTGCTTGGAGATGATTAAAGCCATGCAAAGATATCTTTAAACCATTTCCCACGTGATCTTGATAACAGTTGGTTAAATCATGTGGATGAATTTTCAAAATTAGAGATATGATTGGGTGAATACCCATGAATGGTCAAATTTTGATGGACTTTGGAGCTTACATTAGTATAATCAAAGCCATTATATGATATAGTTGGATCATGTTTGAGTTGATCTTGATTATAGTGGATCAGATCATCGAGATGGATCCCCAAAATGGAGATTGAATAAGATGAATACCTTGAATGTTTAAAATTCGACTTGACTTTGTAGTCCACTTTAGTACGATCATAATCATTAAAGGGTATTCTTGACAATATTTAAACGATGGCCATAGGTTTAGATGAGCTAGGCAAACCCCATGTTTATTATCTTTGTTTTGAAAGTATCTCAAACAAAAGATATATTGTTATTTTATTGGTCAAGAAAACACAATATAGAAAACACAATATACAGGAGTTTGTCCCAAGGAGTTGTTCTACAAAATATTTTTTATATTTAAATGTCATTATATCATTTGAAAAGTTATGAGGATAAATACATAAAATTGAAAATTTTGAAAATAATAAATATAAAAAGTCTCTGTTATAATTTAAATCAACACTATCATATCGGACCAATGGTTGAACTTGCTAGGCATTGGGTTCATGGATCAACTGGCTCAATCGGCCAGTTCAATTGGTTAATTCATTTTTTTAAAAATAAATTAAAAATATAATATAATAAATTTTTTAAAAATTTAAATTATAAATATTAATATAAAAATAAAGATCTCTATTTTAATCTATACTACTTTAATTTATTTTTTTATTATATTAATAATATTAAATTTAAACATCTACTACTAGACTAAATTGGATTAGACCAGATTGATCAACTAACTGGTTTGCAATTGAATCGGTTCAATTGGCCAGTCCAATCATATTCTAATAACAACTTATTTAAACCATAAAAATAAAATAAAAAAATTTAAGATGTGTAGAACTTCAAATACAACTTCTAAAATACAATATCAATAAATAACTACATTAATTAATAATATAAATATTTTTTTGGTTTAATTTTTCTCTTTCTTCACACTTTGATTAATAGCACCAAAATTTTGTTTTTTTTAATTTTTTTATCTTTCTTTGTCCGGACTAGAATTGAAATTGATTAATTTTGAGGTAAATAAATGTTAGTGCTTCCTTTTCTTTTTTTACTTTTAATAGAAGAGCGGTAAAATCTTCCTTTTCTCTGCTTCTTATATTTAGACAACACTTGATCATTTACAATTATTTAATTTATTCTTATTATTAATTTTATAAAAAAGTCAATCTTTTTTATTTTATTCATCAATAGTGTCGCTTTGCTGTGCACTCCTCTCACATCCCTCCCACGGTTTTTCTTTGTCACATTTCTGCTCGCGGCTTTGATGAGCAGCTCCGGCTGCCGCCCGTGAGTCTTCCCGCCAAGAAACTTTTCAAGTTACATTGAAAAGCAGCGCATTTCACTTTCTTACTTCATTCTACTGGGACGAGCGTTGGAAGATGGAGTCCAGCGGCAGCGTCGAAGGAGAGCTGGGGATAGGGGGGCTTACAGTCATCGAGATGGCCACCGATGTATTACAAAAGTCCGCCATCTTCCATCTCATCAAGGAGATCCTCGGCTTCGTCCTCTACATGCACCATCAGATCCCTGCGTACTCTCTCTCCCTCTCCCTCTCCCTCTCCCTCTCTCTCTCTCTCTGTCTCTCTCTCTTAGAAAAACTAAATTTACGGTTATTTTTATTGCAACTTATGCATGAATTGCTCAGGATTAGTCATTTCTTTCAAAATCATATGCTGAAAAAAATGCAGATGTGGCCTTTTGATTAGTTTTTAATGGCACGGGGGAAGCAACCGAAGATGTGCCTGTTTAGAATCTAGCTGTCCTGGAGTTCATTTGATGAGGCTCCTTGTGAAAAAAATGCCGTGACCTAAAATACTCAGGTTGTTCAGGAATAGGTGGTCTGCATCTAGATGTTGTTTGTTTTCTATTGAATGGAGCCTCTGGCATCCAGAAAATTTCAATCTTTTTGAACGAGGGAAGCTAGGTCTTATGAAATAGGAAGTGGATTCAAAAATTTCGAAATGCGTGGTGGCAGCCCAAGTCTGGTCACATTGGGGCTTATGCAATGCTGGGAATGGCTGGCAGTCTGGTTGGGACTGATGGAGTGCTTCTTGGGTTTGCCTCCAAATCAGGGTCAGATCAAGGGTGTAATTGGCCTCGCTTGAATGGAAGATTACATTTAGATGGACTTTGTCTTTGTATCTTTTTCTCTCCCTTTTTGGATGATGTGCAAAAGAGGAGGGCAAAGCTCAAAAAGCAGGGAGGAAGAGAGGAGGATCTAGCAGAAAAGGAATAAAACCAAAAAACATGTGTTGCAGAGTTTTAGCCTGCACAATCAGTGATTGTCAATGGTACTACAAAGTGACCATTTTAGTTATCTAGGATTAATAGTTTAGAAATTTGAGAGTTTGATAAGGATGTTGCACAGAGAATTCAAGATAGGCAGAAGGATGACATTGTGCTTGGGGATTTTTATGAGGCTGAGTACTGATCAAGTTAAAAGGAATATCTTATAGGCCACTATTAGACATACTATGCTTAGAATTCAAGACGGGCGTGGAAGAATGGCATTGTGCATGAGGAATTTATGTGATTGAGTACAAATCAAGTTAAAAGGAATATTTTATGGGACACTATAAGCCATGAATTATGGTGTAGAACCTTTAGCAATCAAAGAACAACATAGTCATAACATAAGTATAATTGTAATGAAGATTGTGAAGTGAATTTGCAATAGAACTAGACAGAATAAGTTAAAAATGAAAATAAGTTAAAAATGAAGCAATTTAAAAGTAACTAAAGGTGGAATTGTTTGGTAATGAGGAAAAGTAGATACAAGTAGTTTGGCATGTGCAATGGAGATTAGGAACCATACTAGTTAGGATGGGCGAGTTGCTGAGTTTACCTAGTAGAAAGTTGCAAGGGAGCAAGGAGAAGTGTAAAAAGGACGTCGTTAGAGGTTACTAAAAAGAAATTAAAATACTTGAGCTTATCAGGGACATTATCCTAAGGTGAGAATGAGACAACATGATTAGTGTAGCCAACCTCATTTAGGTAAGCAACAACATATGTTGATGATGACAGCTAGTGGTTTTTAGACAATAATGAAGAAAGAATATACAAAGAGGTAATAGATACAAAGATTATATGATTGAATGATTTGCCTACTTCATAGAGCAACAAGTCAGAGTAATTTTCTTCACTAATGAAATGAAAATGAATGTAAAATATTCACTTCTTGTTAATAAGAGAATCTTTCGTGCCCATATGAGCTCTTCTTTCCCACAGTATTTAGCAGAATCCTAGGGAAAGCTTGGACATGCAAAAGATTTTATATTTCTAGAGATACATTTAGATGACTTGAAAAATTAGACTTCACTGAATGTTATTTATAGGAAATTTTTTGTAACATCTTAGCTTTAGCCAATATGAAGTATTATCCTTGGTTGGTGACAGATTTAGTTTAGAAACAATATGATTTGAGATTAGGTGTCCAAATATGAATTGTGGCAAGTCATTATGAAGTGCTCTTGGGCTGGATAGTCGGTCCAAAGGGACAAAATCATAGTTTTTAAAGCGCAAGGCGCACTAAGCTGCAAAAGGGTTCTGGAGCCTAGGCGCAAGGCGCGCACGCTTGAGTAAAACAAGACGTATATTACACAAAAATCATAAAAATATTTATAATACCTTGAAATTAAATATGTAAAAATCATAACTAATAATTCTATTGAAACAATCAATGCTACTCTAATTTACAATTATCAAAGGAATGATCATTTCAAATATCAATAGTCCAAGTTTCGATTTTCAAATTCAATAGATCAATATTACTTATAAAAGCAAAAATTAAAGCATATAGAAAAAGATCAACTAATTGCAATATAAGACATGCATCCAAAAAGCAGAGCATAGACTGCAGTTACAAGTTTCAACATTTAAATTATAATATAATACAATTCAAAGACTTAAGTATCAATACATAACATTCACATCATCCTCATCTCATCACATAAAAGCAAAGTACTATACTATAATTTCAAAATTCATCTTTTTCAAATATAACATCCTCTCTCTCATCATTATCATTAGACTTTTAGTTTTCAATATCTTTTTCTTCAGATTCTTCTAAATTCGCCTTAGGTACTGAAGAAGACAATGAAGTAAGTCTCGAAGAATTTGGTAATGAAGATGTCATTGATCTTTTAGGTCGACTTGGTTTCCCAACTTCAGCAGCTCTAACTATATCGCCCCAAGTTAAAAATTCATCATTAAATACATACTCATCTTTTACATTTAATTCTCCTTTAATTTTCCCAGTTAACTATTCGTTGCTTTCATCAATATCTTTTAAAGAAATTGGGTTGATAGTATCATGTGAATTATATCTTCTTCTTAGTGCTCTGTTGTATTTGATGAATACTAAATCATTCAATCGAGCTTGTTCTAATCTGTTCCTTCTTTTGCTATAAAGCTGTTAAAGCTCAAAAATCAAAATGATACATATGTGTAAAACAAAGAGTATAAATTATAAATTTTAAATTAAAGCCATGAAGCCATCTATAGATATTAAAATAGGGTCACTTACATTTTCAAATACGCTCCAATTTCTTTCACAACCTGATGCACTACTTGTAAGGATACGAACCTTGATAGCAAGGTTTTGCAAATTTTTAGTAGATTAACCATAAGAAATCTACCATTCAGTTGTTAAAAAAATTATATAAATATAAATTTCTTCAAAGATCTAAATAATAAACAATAAACTAAAAAAGAATAATATAATATATACCTGGAGCCATTGTAGTTCTATGCTTAATGGCCATGCTTTTTCCAAAAATCTCCTCAGCTCTCCTATACAGTGGTAATTTCTTCATGATTTTGTTTTGAACCTTACCATCCGGAACTAATCTTGCTATGCAATTGTATAATCTATCAATGATTTCTTTATCTGTTGCAACATTGGGATTTGAATGAAAAAATTCGTGGTTAAAATAGTACCCAGCTACATGTAGAGGGCGATGAAGTTGAATTTCCCACCTTCTATCAATGATTTCAAAAATTTGTTTGTATTTTTCTTCATTGTCTTTGAAGGTGTTTGCAATTGCTTCTTTAGCTTTATCCATGGCTTCATAAATGTAACCCATAGGGGGCTTTTTTTTTTTTGGCTATCCACCAATCTTAGCACATGGATAAGGGGACCGGCCACCTTAAGGGTATACCACACAATTCCAAAAGCTTGAGCTAATAATTATAGCAGCAACTCTTTTGCCATATGATTCTTTTGCCCATTTACTTGTTGTCCAGTCTTCAACCTTACTTGCTGCACTCAGGTTCCACTACTCTTCTGTGGAATTACACTTGGTTTTCCTGAGTTAACCAAGAACTCATACACTGGTTTTATAGAGCTCACAAGAAACTCACTATGTTGGTTTTAACAAGCTTGCCAACAACTCTTAACAATGTTAGTTTTCACAAGCTTACCAATAACTTGAACAACGTTGGTTTTTCACAAGCTCACCAATAACTTTAACCCTGGTTTTTAAGCTAACCAATAACCTTCTACAAATGAAATAAGATATTACACTTTTTGGCGTGTTTCTTGTTGAGCGCTGAGGAAGATTTTAGATGCAGTTCTTCTTGTTGCAGAAGCTCTTCCTTTATGTTGTGGAGAGATTGTCCTTGAAAGAGATTGAAGAATGAAAGCTTTTTTTGAATATGGAAGTGGCAGATCTTGGCTTTTAGGACTTGCAAGAGGATTTCTCTCTTTTTTTTTGTTTTTATATTCTCTTTTCTGCTTTCTATCTTCTTGTTCAAACATCCCTTGAGTGCTCCTTAAATAGATCTTGAAAACTTGATCGTTGGATGAGGAGCTTAGAATTTCCATTACTTTCAACGTTCGAATTTTCGACTGTTGGGCATCGTCAGGCAGTATGGCAGGCGCCTGGGCCAAGTGGCTGTGCGCCAGGCGATATGCCAGGCGGCTGGGCCAAGCGGCTGTAGACGATTTTCTGGATTTTCTTCCAAGTGAATCTTGCTGCCTCCTGGCAGGCGGTATGGCACGCGACTGCCATACCAGCTGTACTCTCAGGCAATAGGCATAGGTGGTTGGAGAATTTGCCAGGCGGTTCATCTTCTGGTATTTCATTTCTTGATTCATCTGACTGTGTATTGCCAGGCGGTTGCTTTTAGTGACTGACATCCTTCAATTGTGTTTTTGCATTTTGCTTCTTTTTGAAACTTTGACATTTATTTTAAATCAAAACGCATTTATCACAAGTAGTATATATGAAGTATGAATAGTATATTTGATTCATACTTTGTAATGGATGTGTGTATTAAGTATATTTTCTTTTATTTGTTCATACACACATGGTTTTATTAAATCTCATGTATATATTATGTAATGTGAAAGTAAATTGTTCAATTATGGAGATCCACATATGAGTTTCCATAAATTGTAGATCATGGATGGTCGTAATGTATTAGTGCTTTGATAAAGAAAGGTACATTTAGGCATGTTTGTTATTTTTATATTTACTAATGATATTTTCATGTTTTTCCATTTATAAAGACATACCTAATTAATTATATATATGTTTCCTTGAAGTTTATCAAACATTTTATAATTATCTATTCATGATATACATATGTTATGAAGCATGGATATTTGCTTTAATTTGTGTGTTTCATAAAAACTTCATCTGATTATGATTTCTTTCTTTCTTAAGTTAATGCTTCCATGTAGAACATGTATATATATATATATTCATAAAAGATATAACATATGATAATAAGATGATTATATAATAAATTATATGATTGTTTTTCTTTGTTTATTAAGTAATCATAGATATGTAAAGGATTCTTAGAGGAAAAACAAATATGAATGTATTTTGAAATCATTCTAGCAGAGCATTTAAAAGATGTATTATGACAATTTGTTTTTATAGCATAACATTTGAAATCATAGCAAAGTATGCAGATATGCTTGCTGTTGGAAGTTGGAATATATATTAGAATACATATGCTTTCTTCTGAAGTAATTTATAGTTGAATAAACAGATTGGAAGATTGGTTTCAAGGTTTCTGAAATATATCAAGTATAGACTTCAGAGCCTCTAAAGTAATTCTTTAGAGTTTTTGAAATGACTTCAGAGTTTATGATATGACTTCAAAGTTTATGACTTGACTTCAGAGGAGTTAATTGGATATTGTAATTTCAGAGGTTTAAAAGCTGTATTGAGTGCTAGTTTCAGAGTTTTCTGATCTTGAAGAGTTAAAGAGTTGTTTCAGAGTTTCTGAATCTACTTTAAGTACAAGCCTTATAATTTCTGAGAAACTATTTTAGGACCTCTGAGGATGCAAAAATAACTTTCTGAAATATTATTGAAGTTTCTGAAATACTTCAAAACTGTTCTAATGGTATATATGAGTAATTCAGATACAATTTTTAGGTAATGTTCCAATTCTTATAATCATGTGATCATTATCATTATAAAGTAAATAATTTATGCACATGGATCAACATGAATTGTATATATTAGGCACATGTATAGTTCTAATTCTTGTTTTCCAATATTAACAATATCATTAGCATAATGCAAATCCAGTATAAGTTTTATTGTCATCAAAATCATCTGTTATATATGCGTGGATCATCATCACAATACATGTATGACTCAACACGTATAGCCCAAATGCTTCTACTGCTGTAGCAAAACTGTCATATTTGACAGCATTAAATGGAATCCCCGCATCATATATCCATCGTGCAAATTGTTTACATGCATGTTGTCTCGCTTCTTTTTTGTAAGCATCACTAATAGTTGTTTACTTATTTTTTTCTGCCTTCATTTTCTCCACCACATTCTCAAGATCAGGTGTAAAATATGCATCCATTGGTCCTTTTTGCTTTGGTTTCTTCAATTGAGGACCCACTCCACTACTTCTACTTGATGCGACTATATTTTTCCCACGACTATTGACTTCTATCACATTAACCTTTTCATCCTTACTAAAAACGTTCATATCAAAATTTGAAACCAGACTCATTTGCTCATCATCATCATTTTTTTAGACATGTATGCTTAAAGTTCTTCTTTCATATGTTTTGGGCATCTCTTATAAGTAGTTGTATTTCTAGAACTTTCAACTAAATGTTGGTTAGCCTTGTTAATTCTACCCTTTGTCACTTTTTTACAAAATATGCAAGTGACTGAATAAACATCTTGAGGATTATCCAGCTGAGTATATTTCTAAGCATATTTCCAAGCAGGGTCTTTTTTCATGTTATTCATATTGAATTATTACAAATCAAGAATTCTGATATCAACAAAAAATTACAGCTACCTTTGCAAAAAAAGAAAAAAAAAGTAACATACAGTTAATGAAGGCAATAATAAAAAGACATTTTATACAAATATAAATTAATTAGGTATCAATAAAAGATATTAATGGGCATAAAAAATAAGTAAACATAAAAACACACATTGTTGTCATTTCATGATGTAAACAAAAAAAATATAGAAAAAATTTGCATAATGGGCAACATAAAAAGACGTTGTTGTTACTGCACAATGGGCAACATAAACAGACGCTGTTGTCACTGCACAATGGGCAATGCATGAGGCAAATAGGAAAAAAATGAAAAAAATACACATGCTATTGGCAACAATGCATGAGGAAAACAAAAAAAAAATGGAAAACTAAAACATACGCTGCTATCACTACTTGATGTAAACAACGTTGCAAACAGAAAAAAAATGAAAAAAATACACATGTTGTTGGCAGCAATGCATGAGGCAAACAATTTTTTTTTTTAAATACGCGCTATCACTGCTTTATGTAAACAATGTTGCAAACAAAAAAATGAAAAAAATACACACGCTGTTGGCAGCAATGCATGAGGCAAACAAAAAAATTGAAAAAAAATATGTGCTATCACTGCTTGTAACAACTTTGTAAACAGATAAAAATTGAAAAAAAAAGATCTGCATGCAGCAAAGGGTGATGCAGCTAGTCAACAACTTAAAAAAGAAAAAAAGGGTCGACATCAGACGACCCAAAGAGGGAAAACCAGAAAAATAAGGAAAGTGGATGAAGGGAGCAGAAATGGAAGACAATAAGTGAAAAAGAAAGAAACAAAAAAAGCAAAAATAGGTACTTGTCGTTCGACACTCTGATGTTGCCAATCGACTAAGAAGCTTGGAGCTTTTCTTTTCCAAGGACTAAAACTCACGCGGATAGGCAGCCACGACCATGACACATCATTTTTTTTTCCTTTCTCGTCTCCCGGCTATTTCTTTGTTCAGAACTTTCGAAGCTAGGGTTGAAGTTGTTTGATGTTGGGAAGTTTCTTGGGAAGCTACCCTCTTTTTTATTTTTTTTTAATGTTCGATGGTCGTTTTGGAAAAGCGCATGAGGCGCACACCTAGTCCTTGGCCAAAAGGTGCGCCTTTTTGCGCTTTAGCTGTGCTTTATGCAAGTCGCCTTGCCTGGATTGATCAAGGTGCTAGATCTGCACCTGAATGCACCTTGCACTTAGGCGCGCCTTTAACAACTATGGACAAAACTATATGGGTTTTGTGTGCTAGCAGATTTTTGTGGGTCCAAAGTGGACACTTCATATTAACTAGAGCTGGAGTATTACAAATGGTATCCGGGTCATTTTCTAGCCATTGCTATGTGAACAAATGTGATAAGCTTATTTTGGATATGTGGTAATAACGATCTTGAAATATGTAATAATATCCTTAAGTCATTGTGAGGAGTTTTTTGGGTTGGAGAGTTGGCCTAAAAAGATAAAACCGTTCAGGCTTTGTGTGATAGTAGATTTATGTGGGTCTAAAGTGAATAATATTTTACATTGGCTAAAATTGAGGTGTTACAAATGATATCAGAGCTACTCTTAGGCCATTATGTGTAGCAAATATGGTGGGTTTATATTGGATGTGTTGTGAGAGATATCTTAAGATATGTGTGGTGATACTCCTAAGTCATTATAAGACGCCTTTTGGGTTGGAGAGTTAACTCAAAGGGACAAAACCGAGCAAACTCTGTGTGTTGGCAGATTTTTGGGAGCCCAATATATCAAAACTTTTTATTGGCTAGAGTTGTGGTTGTTACAAATGGTGTTAAGGTCACTTTCTAGCCGCTTTCATGTAAGTAGATGCGATGAGCTCGTATTAGATGTGTGGTGAAAAAGATCTTGGGATATATATGGTGACACCCTTAAGTCATTGCAAAGTATCTTTTAGGCTGGAGTGTTGTCCCAAAGGACAAAACTATGAGGGCTCTGTTTGCTAGTGGATTCTAGTGGGGTCAAAGCGAATAATATTTTACATTAGTTAAAGTTGAAGTGTTACAAATTTAAGCTTAGATTATGTCATCAAAATTATAGTGTTTGCACCATCATTTTATATTGTCACTACTTGAGTCTCTAACTTTGTATATTTAGAAATTGAGTTAGTTTGCAATAGAAACACTTTTACAGTTCAAGTATGAATTGAGCTTAACTTTTTCAACATTGTGCAAGTTATATGTTGACAATTACCATGACATAATTTAGAAAAATCTCGTCCATTTTCATTGCTGCTAGTTGAAACACTCAAGGTCCCTCAGTTCTTCTTCCTAGAGGCTTTAGAGCCACAGTCGGAGACCTGACTAGAGGGAATCCCATATTTGGGATGGAGCTTGCACCTCCTCTTGTTTGATCACCAACAAGAGTCATTGTTGCCTTGTCTAAGACGGATATAGGGTGCGTGTTGGGAAAGCTTCCACCTAGGTTTGAATGGGAGACATTAATGGTTTTTGTCGCTATGTCGAATTTGCTGTGTGTAATGCGGCCTTTATTGTTGGTGAAGCCTTGGTACATAGCCATGATATTCTATCTGCATGCAAGACTTTTTATGTTGGCCGAATGTAATTGATTAATTTAATGCACTATACTTTGTTGTGTAGAAATATTATTGATCGATGCTTGTATGTAAGCCCCATGAATGTTTTGACGGTGCCTAAAGAGGATCACCATAAAGCCAACAAAATGTGGTTTAGAATAACCTTTCTACGATGTGTGAATATTCTTCTGTTAAGTTGCTCTTTCATCCCTCGTAATTACCATATGGTAAAAATCAAATTCTTGTACATCGTGCAATGCGATTTTATAAATAAGATATATGTATCATGTTTACTTAATCTGATCTATTTAAAAACTTTATTATTTGATTTAAATTATAGAAAATTCATTTAATTTGTAGTCATATGAAAGTGAAAGGATAAATGTTTTAAATTATTAATATAATTTGATGCATTTAAATATTTAATCATGGATAATGATCACATAAAATGTTTTCAGCACAGTTTTGGTGAAAATGTTTCATTTGGTGCTTAAAATGATAGATTTCGGAAGCGGCTTGAGTGGGAACGGGATCCCATGAGCAATGTGGGAGCATTGATGCGTGGCGATTTAAATAATAGCTAGTAATGCTGTTTGTTCCCTTGGAGACATATGACAAAGTTGGCATAATATAGTATGATGTTTTATTTTGCATGGTAATTTGCATACTAAACCATGGCAAAAATTTAGGTGCATGGAAATGATGTATTACACCATTTTATTTCTTATCACCTAATGAATTAAAATAATTAATTAGATAGAGGCTATGAGTTTTTATTTTCGTGGCTTTGAAAATAGTAATAACAAGCAAAAAGTGAGATTTAACATCAAGCAAAGGGGTAATTTTGCAATTTAGGTCAAACTTATTGTATAGAATATTTAAATAGTACTTATTTACCTAAGTTAAAAATGATCTAAGATTCTAAATTAGATGAGTGATGCTAGAAAAAATGACAAAATATGTATTAATGCTTGAAATTAATTTAATATGAGTTAGTGAGCTATATTACATATTATTTGTTATCTGATTGTGAGTTATATTACATATTATTTGTTATCTAATTGTTAAATATGCATATTTTGATTAGTTAAATGTATAAAAAATGCTACATTGGTAAAGGTGGTTCAAACTGTGATTTTGTTAATACATCTATAACACTATTCTTTTTTATTTAGTGAACTTCGCCTTAGAGTATATATAACTTACTCTTATTTAAAATTTTATATTCAATAGAATTGTACTTCAACCAATTGTAGGCAACTACATGATGCTGCGTGGCGTAGTTGTCAACCCAAGTGCATCTTATAAAATTAAAGATTAGTATGTTAAGAAAGGATTCACTTACATGATTCTATAATAAAAACTTTTGATCTTGTTACCATGATGGGTCATTAGACCTATAAATTACGAATATTAAGCCATGTGCTTATCAGTTGATGGCAGTATAGGTGGGATAGATACTTAACACCATAAGAAGAGGTTGGTTTAATGATCCTTTATCTTCATTTGAATAGCTTGCTTCTAATTAACTCATTGTTTCACTAACCACCAACCTATTCAATAAGAAAATTATGCTAGGACTCTATTATAAGTTTTAAATATATAATTTTATCTCAATCCAAATCTTGAAATAGATTTATTATATAATTATAAAATATATTGCATAAAATTATGATAATTTATTATTTTATGGTCAATAAAGAAAAGAAAATAAATTAATACCAGTATTTGAGAGATCATTCTCTATTGATGAGTGTACCTATAAGTTTAATGATGTCTTATACACTGCCATATATTCTCTTTTATATTATTTTGTCTAGGAGTAGGATTGCTTTGCCTAATCGAAACATCGACATGGCTTACATACAAGTATCGTCCTATGCCATTTTTGCACAATAAAGTACCTTGTGTCAAATTAATCAATCATGTTCAACCATCATAAAAGTCTCGCATGGGGGCAAGGGATCGTGATTATATACCAAGGTCTCACTAATAAGAACAACTGCATTATACATGACAAATTTGGCATCTCAACAACAATCATTAAGATCTCCCATTTAAACTTGGGTGAAACTTTCTTAGCATGCACCTTGTTAAGTCTAATGCCTTAACTAGCTTGATTTTGATGATGAATATGTATTAACAACTAAGTTTTGATGATGAACAAACACGCAAGTGAGAAGTTATGGTACTAACAAGTTATTTTCCTAAGTGTTGCAGAAATAAATCAATAAAAATAGAAAAACACACTAAGGGAGTAACTTCAATATGATATGTAACATATAAATCTGCACATATAACAATTGAGATTCATAGGAAGAAAACATGTAAATACTTCATAAAATACAAGTTCTGAACTTCAGAGGAACCTTGAGAAGCATAAACTTGACTTTAAAATCAAGCTAAGAGAGTTTTGAAGATATTTTAGAAGAATCTGAAGATTTTAGAGGACGTTTTAGAGGTTGCATGAAGCAAAGATCAAGGTTTGAAGGCTTTAGAGGCCACTTCAGAGGAAAGTTTTGAGGTCTGAAGATCATTTTTGGAGTGTAGAACGAGTCTGGAAATTCCAGAGGAAGAGATCCCAACTTCAGAGGTCTGAAAGACCACCTAGAACTTAGTGCAGATCAGGGAAGATCTTCAGAGGATAGACTTCAGCTTTAGAAGTCTGTAAAGTTAGCCGTTAGAAGTAGTCGGAATTTTCAGCGTTCAGAGGCAACTTCAGAGGTTAGAGGTTGCACTTCAAAGGTTTGAACAACTTTCCGGAACACTACTCATTAATTAAGTAGAGTTTAAAAGTCCGAAATGAGGATTTAGAGCTCTAAAATTTAATGCAGCAACGGTAACTGACAATGCCACCCGACCTTTGGAGTTCTGAAGTTCTTCAGAGTTCTGAAGAGTGCTCGCTAGAAAGATTGCTTTAAGTGAAGAAAACACAATCTAAAATAGTCGAAAAATTTCTAGAAAAAAAAACAATGGCTAAACCATCTTCCAAGGATATAAATAGAGATTCAACTAACTGGAAGAAGTAGTTGAGTGAATTAAAGAGCATTTACAAAGCATTCAAAATTTTCTTCCAAGTTTCAACTCCCACTACACCGAACTCTGATTAAGCATTCAAAGCAACATTTTTATTAGAATTTAAGGAGTTTGAACTCTTTGTTTCCATTGTTGAATCATTTATTGCTTTGTTATTCATTAGTGTACACAATTTGCCTAAGTAAGAGGCATTAAAATTTGTACAGTCTGTTTATTGTTCTTATTTTTGCAAGCAAGGGACTTGTAGTTTTTGTATTTTGATTTCAAAAGACTTGCTGGGATTGTAAGAGTTTGTTGGTGAGCTTTGAAAAACCAAAATGTGTTTAAAATTAGTGGAACCTGAGTGTAGTAAGTGAAACTGACTTAGAGAAGTAGAGTAGGAACCTTACTTGGGTTGAACCACTATAAAACAAACAGTCTTCTATGTTGTTTTGAATTTTTCATCATATGCTTACACAAAGAAATTTTAATCTGGCCAAAGTTTTGAAAAGCTCAATCCACCCCCCCCCTCTCGAGCTATCTTAAGGGACCAACACTCCTTGAATCTACCTTGAATATGGTAATGATGACCCTGTTAGTGATCAACAACAGGTGCAAGCTCTATCCCTAATATGGGATCCCTCTAGTCATGTCTCCAATTGTAGATTTAAAGCCTCTGAGAATGAGAACAGAGGAAACTTGAGCGCTTCAATTCTAGCCAATGTCCATGATTAACAATAGTAGGAAGGAATGATGTTTTCCTATAAAATGTTGCTGTGCACATGGTGTCAACTGTGGTTCTGAATATCAGTATTGAGGGTTTCTTGGAAAACCTATATGATATGGGTGTATTATATTGGTATTAGACTATATTGGCTTACATTCGACAATTACTTTTAAAGCAAAAAATTCTTAAAAAAAATTCAAAAAATCCATAAAATTGAAAAATGAAAGAATATATAGTTTTATATTTTGCAGATAATAATAATAGTGTATTAAACCATTCTTCCTATGGTAGTTGTTTATATGCTAAGTCATCAATTTCAAACAAAAAATTCAAAAAATTAAGAAGTATGGGGCTTGAGCATTTAATAAAGTAAGCCCAAGCATTCAATATCACAAGTTTAAAATAATTGACTATTTAACATAAATATTTTAAATGAATAATCTTTTTACCTTATAACTACCAAAATAAGTGCTCATTCCTTTGCCATCCTCATTGTTGTTATTTTAACTATATTGCCTATATCTATATTATGGTAGATAGCCAAAAACATAATCATATGGGTCAGATCCAGGCAGAGGTGGTTATGACAAATATTGCCTCTAATATTGTCCATATGATGAGAATAACTTATAGACCATAGAGATTGTGTTTGCAGTCTTGGTGGTTGCTCATCCTCCTTTTCTTCTTCCTCTTGTTGTATCATTGGACTCTTTCTACGATCTCGATTTATATGTTATAATTGTGAAAATTAAGGATATGTACTTGGCATTACAGTCTCACTTATGCCTCCGACTCTTAATTTTCTGCCAATTTTAGGTCTACCACTATCATTGTCATCATTTCTACAATCTGTGCTACTTCCACGGACATGTTCAAATCTAGTTGCGCTGCTACTATCCTCTTTGGCTTTAATAATTGTTTCTGGATGACTTTGTGTTGCTTTTTAATGAGCTATAGGTAGTTTTTCTCTTCATTATTTGCTATATTTTTATCCTTTTCTCTTTGCTCTAATCATGGTAAAAGCGGATTATCTTTCAGCTTAGCAAATATGTAATCCAAGTTTATCGGATAATATGGCTCATGCTCAACTTGACCTGTAGTTGTCTCCATATTTCTCAGGTGATATCTAATGTTATAACGAGTGAAAACATTTCTCTTAAATTTTTGTTGTTTATATTATATTGCTTGGAATGAATTAGTGAGAAAATACTCCTATTTCTTTCGTAACTAGCTGAAGATGTAGTTGAAGGTGCTCGAAGGATGATTTAACCCAAGAGGGGAGGGGTGAATTGGGTATATGAAAATTCATTGCTTAATCTCTATTAGACCATTTCTCTCTTTTCGTACTTGTGTGTGATGCATTGTAAGATAAATAATAAAACAGTAAAGTGCATGAAAGATAAAGCAAATAAATAAACACACAAATAACACGATTTTTATAGTGGTTCGGGAACTCCGTCCCTACATCCACTCTTCCAAGATCACACACTTATTGTACCTTGGGTTCTACTATATCCCATATAATGTAAATATAAAAGTTCTCCCAGCACTCATCTAGATTTCATCTCTAGGGGGTATAAATAGTGTTCCCAACACTCTTCTGGATTCCAGTTCCAGAGGGGCATAAACATAGTGTTCCCAACACT
The DNA here is from genome assembly GCA_036873735.1 of Pouteria campechiana. Lineage (NCBI taxonomy): Eukaryota > Viridiplantae > Streptophyta > Magnoliopsida > Ericales > Sapotaceae > Pouteria > Pouteria campechiana. The sequence continues at coordinate 31,429 of JAYJMB010005490.1, forward strand.
CTTCTAGTTTTCACGAGCTCAACAGGAAACTCACTAGTTTCAAAGATCACCAGCAAACTTGATGGTTTTTAAGAGCTCAACAATAACTCATATAATGTGGTTTTCTAGAGATCACCACTAACTCTCTGGTTTTCAGATTAACCAAAAAACTTATACACATTTAAGCATAGGGGAAGATGAGATCTTTTATAGCTCTAATAACACATAAAGATTTTCCCAAAATGTAAACTCAGTAGTCATAAAGATATGCAAATTGAAGCTTATAAAGATGATCGTTTAAGCTTTTGGCCATGGGTAAAAGTATTTGCATAATGTTAAGCTCAATTGAAATGTTTTCCTTCACATTGAATTGTTTCACTTTTTTTTCTTATATAGCTTCTTCATAATTTTGACCGTTAGAAAAGATGGGCTTCGTTGAATGCATAAACAAGAGCACCTTTGAATGAAGAAGACCGTTGTGATTTCTGCCGTTAGAGTGCATGTCTTTTGATTTGTCTCGAGCTGTTGTAATGCCGTTCAAAGTGGAAGATGAGCTATGTCAAAAAGGTGTTTCTCATTTGACTTGTCACAGTTGGAAAACCTGCAACGCCGCTTGCTGCCGAAAATGGTGACTGAAATAAGTCTGCACAATGAAAGCACGAGTGCAGATGTTATTTTGATGCTAGTCACATAAATCAGTTTTCCTCTGACAAGTCACGACCTCTCTCTGTCTACATTTGTCTATCATAAGTCATAGATGAACTCTCTCATGAATTTGTCTGTCACTCGACCTTTCGTGAATGTGATTTGTCTGTTGTAAATAACAGAAGAACTCTGGGTAGCACAGACGAAGTCGAACTTATTGATAGACAAACTTTGCTTTGTTTGCTCGAACAAACGAAGTATGATGTTCTTCTTTTGTTTCACATTCGTCTTTTGGAGGTAGCAGATGAATTCTGCTTTTTCTTGCTCGAACAGACGAAATATAATATTCATTTTATGTAAGTGACAGACAAATTCTGCTTTACTTTGTCTTGAACAAATTAGACTCTTCACTTCATCTATAAGTTTGTATGTAGTAAGTTGCAGATGAATGTGCCTGTGCATTGAAGTTCCTTTATCCTGGCAGTTACTTTGTCTATGTAGCTTCGTCTGTGCTCACTGTGCTGCTTCTACTTCGTCTTCCACTTTGTCAGTTACTTTATTTGTGGTAAGTAACAAACGAATTTAATTCTGAAGACGAAGTTGAATTTATCATTTGTTTTGCATTCTTTGAGTAGCAGATGAAGTTCGTCTCTGCAACTTCTTACTTTCTTTATTCTTGATTTGTCTATCTTCGCTCGGCCGAAGTTGTGCTCCTTTGTCTATTCATATTGCCTTTTTTATCCTCAGACGAATCCGTTCTTCTAACTTTGTTGGTCATACAAGGTTTTCTTCCCTTTGTGCATGATTGTCTGGGTGGTTGTTTATTCTTTCTTCATTTGTATGAGTGCTTGACGAATTTACTTCTTTTTACTTTGTTACAGACAAACTTTGTCTGGTCGGTATAAATAGTTCGAATTTCTCAAACAACTTTATACTCCTAGACCATGGCTTCGTCCTCAACATCTTCTGTTGTTTGCATTTGTCTGTGGAAGTTTTTACTTTGGATTTTTAACAAACAAAGCAAGCTCGTTATAGCTCATCTTTAAAGCCTTGTGTTCTTTTTCTTCCGTGATCTTCAACAATTTAATCCCTTTGGAACATAGCAGATAGTTGAGGTTGCTGATCACAGTTCTGCACTTGCTATGTTGTTAACATCATATAACTAGAATGTATATATCCTCATGTGATGTGCACTTGTTGAGGAGCAAGGATAATATACATCTCAATTTAAGCACATAATGTGATAATTCAATAAGGCATATATGATATACCATAAGAAGTGATAATCGAAGATAGTTGCAATATGGAGATAATAAACTCATCTCTAGAATGTAATCCTTTATGATTGTGCATATGTTACAAGCATAATTGTTAACATTTAAGCACATATATCATTTTATTTTAATATGAGTTTTGTTATCATCAAAATCATATATAATAATCCTGATAGTAGTTCAACTTAAAATTTGTATAGCAATTCTCTTAAGATGTAATGAACTTTGTCCATAATTTACCCACTATTGAGCTATAATGATCACATTTATATAATATTAATTAAAAATAACAAAATATAAATGATATATAGAATCATAGATCATGAAAATTTTATTGTTTATCTACTTCTGACCTATGCGTAGCTTCTCTACCCAGTGAATCTCTAGAACTTCCCATTCTAAATTCATATGTTTCAACCTGTATCATATAATATTATTAAATTTTGTTTATCAAATGAATAACAAGTACTACAAGAAAATAAAACTTGTAGATTGATGCTATTTGTATATTTGTAAATTGTAATATTGCATAACTTGATTAATAGCTTGAATTTGTCATTGAATTTCTAGCTTTAATCACTTGATGACATTCCTCAATCCATTTCTTAGTTCATTGGCCGCTTCGTATGTATTGGGATGTTGAAATATTTGATTCAAGAACTAACCTGCACATACAGTCATAATAAGCAAAAGAAATTATTAAAGAAATGGCATAACTAAAGTGATCAAATATAAAATAAGTAATCAACTTATAAATCTGTACTTTTAGCATAAAGTTCATGGTGAAGTTGGTTATTCCAACACTTATCAATTAACTTCCAGTAATCCTTATAATGCTGACAATTTCTTTATATGGAGTGTTTTGCTCTATCAATTGCTTTATAAATAAATCCCATTTTAGGCTTTTTATCACTTTTAACAAATCTAAGAACCTTGATTAAAGGTATTATACCCTTTATAATCTCATGCACTTCCCTTAATATGTATTATCTCTGATAATCTCACACATTCAATAAAAGTGTCCCTTAGAAGATTTCCATACTTAGATTCAACTGATTATTGAGAATTCAACCTATTATCGAGAAGAAATCATTTTACTAAGTGCCTCTTTTTATGTATATAAACTCTCCACGGCTAAAATTGTAAAATGAGTTGCCCCAGGTCTTAATAATTCATGCCCATTTGTAACTTTTTCATTAGTGCAATAACTAAATTATGGTTGTAAATAAATGTGGCGATCAACTTATTCTACTATTCTTGCTACATTTTTTCTCTTTCATACATCCTTAAGAATCAAATCAATGCAATGAGCTGCACAAATTGACCACAATAATGAGGCCTCTTTTCCATAAGCATCCTTCCCACTACCTTATATGAGGCTTCATTGTTGATGATAATTTTAACCACAATACTCTCTCCAATTTCATCAACCATTTTGTCCATCAAGTTAAAAACATATGAAGTATTTTTTACTTGTTCAAATGCATTAATTGCCTTTATGAAAACTATACCTAAGTGACAATATATCATAAAAGTAATCATGCTCAAATTAATTGGGCCAGCCCAACCATCAAACATGATTGTGTAGCCTTTTGTAACCCATGTCTTCTTAAATCTTTGTACATATTTTAATGTTTCTTGATATACCTCTTTTAAGTACTTTCTATTAATTTCATAGGCATTTAGTGATTTAATACTACTTTCGGCTTCTGCTTCTACATCTATAAATACTTAGAAGTATGGGGAATTTGCAACATGTGGAGGAATACAATTGTGTAGAAACAATTTGCCAGGCGCCCTACCAAAATTATCAATTATACTTCTATTCCACATTTGCTTTAACTTTTTTGATTAGCACCTGTTTTTCTAAATGTATTTCATCATTTTTATATAATTATTAAATTTTTGTATTTAAAAAATAGAAAATTAAAATTTTCATTAGTTAAATCTTACAAATCTATATATGAATCTTTTAAAATATACACATGAGAATATTTATGTGATATGACATGTTTGATTATGTATTTTTTAAATTTTCTTTTAACTTTTACCTATATTTATTCCAATTTTTTTTTAAAACTGAATATGACTTTTTTTAAAATCCATGTTATATGATTTACAACAACCATTTTCCGTGTTGTCATATTTTAGAAAATGTACTTCAAATTTTTCAAATTTATTTTACAATTTTTCTGATTTTAAAAAAGGAAAAATGCATTTTTATCTTTAAAGCTTACAAATATAAGCATCATTTAATTATTCGTTCATATAATTCAATTTTTAAACATTCATTGTCTAATATGAAACATTTTTAAAAAAGTAATAGGATAAGAAATTTTCTTTAGAAGAATAATGTCTAGATTTGTAAGACTTAGATATAAAAAAATTATTTTTCTATTTTTTAAAATTTAAAAATTTTAAAAATTATACAAAAATCATGAAACACATTTTTTTTTTTAAATTACAACATATGAAATATCTTCAGATAAGATGATTATGACCAACAAATGTCATTTTTTAAAAAAAATTGGAATAAAAAATAAAAAGCTCAAATCAACTAGATCTAGGTTGATTTAGATTTCTAACCTCAAATCGCAACTAAATCTTTATTTTCAATTGATTTAAATGGGTAAAACTTACCTATTTTGTGTTTTCCCCCAAAATCCACATTATGCTTTGACTCCTTAATATTCTATAAATCTTTTGTTTTGTACTGTTTGATCTTCTAATAGGGTTAGAAATGTCTCTCTTTTCCTCCAATGAAACCAAATCTTGAAGCAAAACAAGATTCAAGTTGCTATAATGACATATTTTGTTCTTCCAAACTCACCCAAAATTTGAAAAAATATCCAAAATGCTCCAAGAAATCTCTTATGATCTCCAAAATAACTATATGGGTGTCAAAAATCTCTTTTGCAGGAATTGAAAGGGATTTTAGAAAGAAAGAAGTTCTCTTTTGAGAAAACAGTAGCAAACAACATCTTTTTATCTATGCATGTTATTGGGCGTATACACCCATGGGCCTGTGTTGGCCAATATGTAAGTTTTTTTCCATGCCTAGTGACACACTCGTTATAGGGTATAGGAGTTCATTGATACGAATACAATAAGGTCATATTGACCGTATTGTATTTGATTTTCAAACCTATAGCGTCAATGTTATGGTTTTGAAAACAAATTTGATATGGTCAATACTGTATCAGTATAGGGTTATACTAGTATGCTATATGGGGTTGATTCAACTGTCATTGGAAAAAATTGGTCATTAGGCAGTATCGGCCCAATATGTATTGGTTTCTGCAAAAGAATGTGAACTTAACAATGTGTGAAAGCTGTTTTATCTCAAACCATGTTTCTACACAAGAAAAAAAAAGCCCTTCTAAGGTTGCTTTGCTATTTTCAACTCCCCTAAAGCTATTTTCATAAATTAAAAGTCATTTTTCAACTAGATTGTGTGAATAAAAGGCTTTATCTGAGATTTAGAGAACCTAAAGTTAGGAATTTTTAACACTTGAATCCACTTGTTCTTAAATATTTGATTCAAGTGGAGGAAAGAGAAGGTTGTTTTGATACTAGTGCAAGAATTAAATAGAACAAAAACTACAGATTTGGAGTGACAGGGAAGATCAAAGTTTATATTGGGTTTTTTGGAAAAATCACAAAATGTGTAATTTTACTCATTCAAATTGAAACTGCATGTTTAGTTTCAATTTGAAGGGAAAACGCAAATTGATTTAGATCTTTTCGATTTAGTTTTATGTTCTAATTTTTAATTTTGTATTCTTGATTTTTATTCCGATTTTTAAAAACTAAAAAACTCAAGTTTTTATTCATAAATATCATAAATGATTTAAAAGAACATTTTATGTGCTGCATTGATATTTAATTTTTTTTTATAATTTTTATATATTTTTAAATTTTTAGAATTAAAAAATGCTTTTTTTTGAATCTTAAAATATAGGCATTAATATTTTAAAATATCTTGTATTATGCATGGAAATAATTTTTGGTAAACAAACTATTCAATAATGTGCTTTTATTTTTTTCATTTTATTTTTGATTTTTTATTTCAATTTTTGAAAAATATTTAAAACTCATCTTTTTATTAATAAATATGTTATATGATTAAAGAAACATTTTATATGATGAAATAATATTTTATAAAAATTATTTTATAATTTTTATATAATTTTAAAATTTCTAGATTTAAAAATAGAAAAATGCATTTTTTCTATTTTTAAATCTAAAAAATGTTGGCATTTATCTTCTAAAATATCCTGTATTATGGATAGGAATATTTTTGGGTAAATAAACTCTTTAATAATATATTTTCAATATTTTAGTTTATATTTAAAAATCTTTAAAATCCTTTTAATGTTAAGGTTTAGTTTTCTTATAATGTATTTGACTTGATAGGATGAGCTTTATTACTTATTTATGTTTTTTAATAATTTTTATATTACATTTATTTTTCAGATATAAAAAGCAAAATAATTAGATTTAAATTAAATGTGTTTGATTGTATGTTATTTTATCTTCGTCATAAAATTAAAAAAATTATATTTTTTTTGTAGTTTTATTTTTTGATTATGTTTATAATTTTTCAACTTACACAAAGTAAAAAAACAAATTTGAAATTGTGGTTAATGTATTTCATTTGATATAAATGCAATATTGCACATTTGCATTCATGTAAGATTGTAAGCTTGTTTATTTTATGCATAATTGGATCTATTAAATATTTATATTTATATTATTAAATAGATTGGTTTTCTTATTAATTGTTTATTTGTAGATTTACAGCCTGATTTGAAAGTTGAAATAGCTAAAGTTAAAGATATCTTTAGTGATGATATACATGAAAACATCGAAAATCAAGATATTAGATGGTAGTATGATATTAAACTTGGGAAAAGTAGATAAATATCAAGTGCATATTTTGGAAATGAAAATTAAATGGGTGTGTAATTAGATTCAAGCATTATTTGATATATCAAAAGGGCAATATTGCTACGTACACACAAGTCCCTAAAGAAATAATATTGTCAATAAGGGCCAACTTGTAGGACATAAAGGTAAAAAAAGTAGTAAGAGAGAAAAAAAGATGGCAACATTAGATGCATATCAAGAAGAAGTATTTGGTCTTCAAATGCCTAATTATGATGATGATGATAGGGAAATGATGAGGGCGTGAAGAGAGTTTAGAAATTGCTTGTGAAGATGAGTTTCAAAAACATTGTTAAAGAGTTAATTAGTTCGTGAAGTTGGTGGTAGTAATAGTAGAAGAAAATTTAAAGGCATTTGTTGTGCATTTAGTTTAAGAAAACAAGGTGAAGCATCACAAAAAGCCCCCTATTTACATACACATTGGTTAAGAAAGTGAATTTGTTGAATCACGACATCCAATTGGTGATGAACGGCTTTTCAGAAAAGTATATGCTAAACAAAAGAAGTTGAAACAAATGTGGAATAAGAATACCATTGATAATCTTGGAAGATTAACAAGAAAATGATTCTCGCATAATAGTAATCCTCCATATATTATAGATTCTCCATATAGCCCTATGGTATCATTGCTTGGAATACACAAGGTGCTCGCCCCATGGGCCTCTAAAAGGTATTATGCTTGGGGATCTTGGCAGTTGAGGTAGCTTGATGCTTTGCTAGTCCACTATTATTGCTTATCCATTTATGCAAAAGTAAGCAATCGATCTTTCACCAGCATGTTTACTGCTCATGAAAGTATGCCATTTGGATCTGATGAATTATGAATGGTTGATATAACAATCTTTCCTATCATGGCACTTGTGGTGGTCGGGTGTTAAAATCAAGGGCACTATTCATCTAAGTTGTGTGTCATTAGTTCCAATCTTATCAATAGCGTCGTAAGGTGTTTGGCTTATCTATCTATGGACTTGTGGAGTCTTTGTTCTTGGTATCAACCTTCCTTATCTTTTGAATGGTGTTTTAGCAGCTAGGCCTCATTGTTGGAGTAAAATCAACAAAGGGGAGGAGCAGCTTGCCCCAACAAACCCATAGGCCAACAGGGCCAATGCAAGTCAACCATTGGAAATCGTGTGTGCCATTGGAGAGAAAGGATGGCCCTTCATGTCGCTATGAAGGGCCACCTAGGCCTACGTGTAGTTGTGAAGGAAGAAGCTCGGAATGTGTGTTGGTGTGAAGTTTTGGTTGAAGGTTGTGTTGGTAAGAAGAGTGTTTGTCCTTGTCGTGCTGCTATGGAGATAGCATGGCATCACTGATGGCCACTGTAGCCACCATGCTGATATGTTTGAGGTAGGTCACTCATGGTCAATTGTGCCATGCTGCCATGCCACCAAGAAAATGGGTCATCCATGGTTGACCGAGCCACAAGCCACATCAATGAATGAATCTGTCTGTCGTGCCATTAAGCCATCATGCGTTGGTGAGGAGGTTGGTTGCACTTGGTCCTTGTGCAATAGCTGCCCATTGTGTCATTGTTTGTTGCACCTATCATTGCAACACAACAGTGCAAAATGCTGTTCGTCACACCTTTGATTGCAAATGGTGATGTCTATATAAATAATGTCCCCTAGGCATTTTAGAATACAAGTTTCTAGAGCCTCTTTGCTGCTAGAGAGAGTAACCTCCACTTTTGAGGCAAGTTTGCCTCTCCTAGACTATGGGCAGGCCATTAAGTTGCGTAGGCAACATTGCAATGCAATTATATCGTTGAAAGGCTGTTGAAATAACCCTACACCACCTCTTTTATCCTTCTTTTTCACCAACGATTGGTTTACAGTTGAAGCCCGTGCCTAGCTTTTTAAGCGATGTCCACCTTGGATTAGTATTGACTCCAGTATCCATGATGCTCTGCTATAAAATTGTGCTTGCCCACTTGGCTCATGAGGGTTTCCATGCTTGGCATCTTCTTGATTTCCTTGATGTGGGGGATTGTTTGTTTTGGAACAATGAGTTAATAAGAGGTTTCCATGGTGGAATTGCCACTCGATTACTAGGATCATTTTTGTTATATCATCCCCCCTTTTGACTAGCTTGTCGGTCAAACATGTAGTCATGCCTGGCCTACTAAAATTCATGTCTTACGCTCGTAGTTATGTCTTGTATATTAAGACTCACAATCTATGCCTAGTTTACCTTATAGTCGTGCCTGGTCTCTCAAGACTTATAATCTATACCTAGTTTACCCCATAGTCGTGCTTGATCTGCCAAGATTCACTACATGCACCTATAGTTGTGCCTAGTCTGCCAAGACTCATAATCTATACCCAGTTTACTTTGTAGTCGTGCCTGATCTGCTAAAACTCACATTCTATACCTCCAAATTCAGCTCCTACACTCATAGTTATGCCTGGTCTGCTAAGACTCAATCTATATTTAATGTACCCCGTAGTCATGGTTGGTTTACTCCATAGTCATGCCTAGTCTGCTAAGATTCACGTTCTACACCTATAGTTGTACTTGGTTTCCCAAGACTCACAATCTTCACTCAAACTATATTATAATCATGCTTGATTTGCTAAGGCTCATGTCTTACACCTGTAGTTGTGCCTTGTCTATCAAAACTCACAATTTACATCTGTGGTCATGCATGATCTGCCAATATTTATGATCTACGCTCTTAATTTGCCTTGCGATCGCGCTTGGTTTGTTAAGACTCATGATCCGTACTTATATTTGTTCTATTTTTTCATTTAGCCATTTTCCCTTTTAATTAAGGGTTTTTTCTTAGGCAATGTAAAATTAGGAATGATAAATAAATGTACATTTTGATGTCAAAGACAAAAGAATGAATGAAATTGTATATTTTGATATTTGCTAGTCTTAAAGACTTTATTATTCTTCTCTACCATGAGTAAACACATGCTTAGTGCGACCAACATAACACATTTTATTTTCATCTACACTTGTTACTCATGGAAATGGCCTACGCCATGACTAGGATCACGAAAAGAAGCATTAACTGCCATGGATTCACAGCCTCTCTAAGGAAAAGATGACTGTAATCGTAGACCTCCGCTTCAACACTTGTCTTTGGCTTGGCAATATCAACCCAATCCTATTGAAAGAAGCAAGCACATACTGGAATCCAAGCTACAATCTCTTTTGGATAAACAATATGAAGATTAGCCATTCACCGGAGGAAGTCTCACATCCAACCAGCTTCCCAATGTGCAGGGACATTGTGCCCTTTGGTGCACCCAAGGACGTTGCTGCCCCATTTCAAAGACTATTCAAATTGACTTTGTCCATCATTGACATCATAGTTTTGAATGATGAGCCGCCTCCATGCATGCAACGATTATATGAATTCTTCTCAACTAACTCAAGGAAATTTGGGCATGCCATGGTTTGGTTTTTGTATTAATGCATAAATCACGGCAATGATTATGAACATATATTTCCTGATGCACTGTTTGGATACTTCCACTTCAACCTTCTGTTATTGGAGATGTCTCCGACATACAGGGAAAATTTTCCCTATACTGCAGACAAAACTTCCGCGAGGCTAACTACCAACATGCATCATGGCAGGTCATTCTGTGGTTGCTCTGCAATGTTGCAGGTATGGGTGGGTGGTGGCAATGGGGAGAGTATAATATGACTATTCTTTCTTACATGCATGCTTGATTTCACAAGAAGGGATAAGGAAAATGAACCACACTTTATAGAACAAGAAAGTCTGTTGAGATGCGGAGCCATCTGGTTCCTTCGTTTTCAAGCCAACAGTTGTATGGACAATAGGACTTCAGCAAATTGGAAAAGTGTTTGTAAGCAAGTCAGCCTCTTAGAAGTTTATTTATATAAGTAAATTATCTCTTGAAGAAGTTCATTTCTATGGGGATTCATTGAATATATGAATGGTTTATAATTTTCCTTCAATTTGCTATTGGTAATGTGGCTAGGGAGGGTAACCATATGATTGAACTTAAATTTTACTTTAGCTGTGTAAGAAAGTTGTTTTCATTGCTTGTTGTTTACCATCAAAGGTTCTGGTGCATTCAGAAGAACTGAAAAAAATGTTTGTAACTCCAGTTTTTGTTTTCTTGCTATCTTTTGATCCTTGCTATGGTAGATTGTTAAAATTGACCATGTTGAATTTTCATTGATTCAGAATTTTGCTGTTAGGACATTTATTCCTCCAATACAGTGCAAAATAGAAGGGCCATATTGTCCTGTAAAGTACAAATGTGCCTCCACAGCTGCAATTTTTTGCATGCTCTCATGCTTGTTCTATCATGGCGTTCTTGAATTCTTGGCTTCCAGGGTTTTATCTGCTCACTTTTGTTTATCTGTTCTCTTTCGGCAGCATTTTGCAGCAACTAGAGAAAGAATTTGACATGTTACAGAATGAGAGTAAAGATCTGGTATGTTTGCTGAGGAATTTTCTGTTATTTTTTGTAACCTTTCTGTACAATTATTGCATCATGAAAACTATCACATCTAGGTATCCATCTCAACAAAATCAGAGCTAAATGCAACTTCCCGAAGAAAGCATAATGCAAGAATAAGAGAAGTAAAACAAGGAATCAGAAGGATGAAGAAGCTGATGACTTCCATTTCTACTCTAGTCTCTGCCCTTCAACTGGCCCTTAGTGAAGTCCCTAATATTGAGAGTGTGAGTTTAGCTCTTGGAGGAAGCCTCTTTCGTCCTCAGTATGTCTATGAGGTGTTGTTCTCACATATAAGAGTTGCCTCCGACAGTGAAAGTGACTCTACTAAAAGCAGAGCTGCAGAAGCTCTTTCAAGGAAGGTTCTACTCTTAATTGCGCTAAGTTGTTGATGGTTTTAAAATTTTATATTTCTGCAATTAAAGCATGATATTTTTTCTCCAGGCTATTCGGGCACTGGTATCAAATGGTGCAGGTGCTTGTTCGTATGCAGGTTTTTCTCCAAGCCTGTTTTGTCATTGAAATTATTTAGCCGAGCTCACTTTACCTTAAAAGCATTCTTTTCTTTTACTTCAGGCCCTGTAAAGTTGTTTCTTCTGATTAAAGCTCCTGCTACTTTCAATTTGCCACAGCATTTTCTTCCCAAGCGTGACTTCAAATATGGCAAGAAGGTATAGAATTGCCCTGGGTGGTTGACTGTTCCTTTTCCTCAATTCTCCCAATGTTGGATGTTTTGGCCATTGTAACAATAACAGGAGCTTATCTAAACCTGCATGCACCTCTATGTGGTTGCATGACCTGACCAGATAGATCACACATGGTGCAAGCAAGCTGTGTGCTAGATGAGTCCTACTGTGTTAAGGAACTTGTGCTAACTTCATGCATCCATTCATCAGGCTGACATGGGTGCTTATAGCCAAGGGTTGTTTGCATTTGTTTACTTTCAACCTGTCCATTTTTGCAAGGCCATGGCCATCTGCATGGTTGGGCCTGCCTGCTGAATGTCTTGGACTTCACGAGCAAGCATCATTTCATCTCTCAAAACTCAAAAAACACTGATAAAGTTGTCTTCAGATTCGCATCATTTATGCGTGCTTCTGTATTTTTCAGCCTAGATGCTTTAATCCCGCATTGAAGTATGCATGCAGCTAATAAACATAACAGTATTTCATGTCAATTGGCCACTTGATAATCAATTGCATTTTTTATTGTTGCAGACGACTCCTTTTAGATTACTGATGGAGTGCAAGAGCCACAATGATCTCATGGATGAGTCGCATCACAACTCTCAAAATGCTGATTACAAAATGTCAAATCCCTCATCAAATGAGTTGATCTGGTGTGTGAGACAAATATAAATAGTTTCTGCTGCATAAAGTTAATTTTATTATTATTATTTTCATTTATTCAATGGTGGTATAAATCCTGTATGCTCTTTGACCTTCAGATACTTCTTTCCCTGCCACTTCAGCATCCCAAAACAGTAGTAGAGATTTGGAGCTGAAAATTTTGTTATCTTTTCAGTTCACTTAAGCTCTGTATAAAAAATCAATTATCGGGTTTATTGCTGCAGGTTTCAATGTCGACACACAATCAAGGGATTGGCTTCAAAAATCCCACTGGCAGAAGAATGAAAATTCTTGATCTTACCTTCCAGTTTGGTTCTTATGCATCCAGTCTCTCTTGGTGATGCTCTCACTGTCACAACGAATAGCAAGCTACTTCAAAATTCTCGGACATGATACTTGCACTAGCGAGTCACCATGCGTTACTGGAATTCACCATAGCATGTCTGTATGGATCTGTCTGGAGATGACTTTTCACTTTGACATGGTCTTTTTTTGTTTCATTTTTCTGCCAAGCGAGTCTCTCCAGTGTAATTATACTATTTCCATTACTGAGAAAATATGGTGTGCTCGTTTTGAAGAAATGGTGCTGGTCATTCGACTCATTCCACATGCAAATGGTTACAAAGGTCCTAGCTCAGCGGCTACGGTGCCAAATTGCCAATGGAAGAAAATCTCCTTAACGGGCCAATCCTACTCTTCAAAATTTCACTTTGAAACCTGCTATTTGTGGATCCTCTTATGGAGAGATGCAACAAGTCTACATTTCTCAGGCAGGAACCCTCAACAGGTCTACTACCGCAAATGGAATGATTTGATGTCCATAACAAAATAAAATGTTCTTGCATGTGTTCTCTGTGTCATTAAGCACCCGCTTCCAGAAAGTTCACGAAGTGTGGACCCATGGCTGCAGCCAAAACCATTTGAAAACTGCTGTATCATGGCATGAATTCAAATAGTGGGACATTCTGTAATGAAGTCAAATTCATTCGTGTTTATATAAAATTTATGAATAGAAAAATTATAATATTGATTATACGTTTCGGTTACTTAATGGAATAAAGTCTTAAAGTTATTAAATTTTTTTTTTATTTATGTTGCGTGGTATCAAAGTGTTAAATGATGCCAAGTTCTTCAATTTAATTAAGAGTCACGTTTTTTGTTAAATTAATGGCATTGATTAACATTCTAAAGTATAAAGTATTAAACATTTTTACATTTCCAAGGTACGGCCAATATTTGACTAAAGGTATAATTTTGATATGGAATTGAATGTATTCCAATGCTTTATCCGTTGTAAGGTCAAGCTAAATTGGTGATTTGACATAAAAATGCGATACTTAGTTAGAATTAAAAAATTATGATGATTTAAAATTTAAATGAAATTTCTCACAAAAGATTAGTGATTTTAGAGATTTATTTACATAAGTGGCTAATATATGTAATTAAGGGTGTGTTTGGATTTACTACATGCCTGCTGTACACCCTCTATTATGCTACAATCCAAGTTCCAACCAAAGTAATGCCTACTAAAAACTTTATTTTTTTTCTTTTCAATCGTTATCTTTATTTAATTATTATTTTTAATCTTTTATCAATATGTATCTTCTAATTTTAATAATTTATCCACTTTTTGAGGTATGCTCTTCCCTATTCACCACACTCAAATGCACACTCTTTTTGACCTATTTAAACATACTTTAATATTAAACAGATAAAAAAGAATGTGAATAGTTGTAGTCTATGTTGGACAACATGCGCCTCACTTAGTGACATAGTATTTTCCAAATAGTTTTAAGGCTTAATTGGGCCGCACGGTTGAAAGGCCGAAAAGAGCTTTTGAAGTTTATGAAGTACTTTTGGATAAAATTTATACTGTTTGGTAAAATTTTTAAAGGGTTTTTACCGCTGCAAACGTTGGTTTTTTGCGTCAAAGTTCCGCTAAAATTAGGTTTCCGCTTTAATAAAAAAGGGACAAAAATACCTTTTAAATATCCTTTCGCGCTTTAAATGGTTTATCTTCTGGTTCTCACTGCCAACCTTTATATATTATCTTCAGAAGATTTATCATTTTAAGCTGCAAATCCATCCCATCTAGTGAGTTTCTTTTGCTCTGGTGTTTATTATTTGTTCTTTCACTATTTTTTTACTTTAATATTGTAAAAATAAAAATTTATTATAAACTATAAACTTAAGTTAAAATAAAGAAAAATTACATTCCTAAAACAAAATTGGGTGAACTTATAAAATTTTCAGATCATTTGAAAAAGTAGGTGGGTAGGTGCATATGTATGTTTGCATACAAAAAAAAATAATAAAATAACTCTTTATTTGACAGTTTTAAATATAACCAGCAATCGGCTATTTCAATTATTTGTCTAATTAGAAAAACATTGTTTGGAACTATGATTGAACATTCCATTAATGAACGCAAACCAAATAGATCTGAATTTCTGTCATGTGCCACTTCTTATTTTTTGAATTCATTATCGCATAATGAACAAATTTTACAATAAAATTGCATAAATGAAAAGTAGATGTCTCACCAGTGCATACATTAGAATTAATTAAGCAATCCTAGTACTACTAGGATTGGATTGCGTCCAGGCCATGTGCATGTATAAAACAGTTTTAAAATCAATATGACATGCTGATAAATTATTAAAATAGCCATTGCCATTGGTTGTGCTATTATAAATTATTAATACATGATATTCTGACAATTTATTTAAATATCTACATGTAGAAAATAGTTTGGAAATCAGCATGAGATTTTTAAAAAATATATATAAATAGTCATTGCAAGAATTAAAAAGAGAAATTAGTAAATATTCTCTCATCTTTCACATTAATATCCTTGCTATCTTTTTTATCTTTTATATATTTTTATCATATATTAAATTAGGGGAATGCTCTTATGCACGGAGATTGCGCTCCGTCAAAATAGTAGATTCTAAATGTCAGCATACAAAGAGCAAGCACAAGAGTATGAAATAACTCGCTACGGCCATTGTTTTAAAAATCGGACCGGACTGGACGGCCTAGTCCAACCCTGAACTACAATTATAGTGATTTGGTCTAGGCACGGTTCTCTCATTTTCACCAAAACATTCTGAACGCCTAAATCAGACAGTTGGACCCGGTGATTGGGCCAACCGTGGCCCGGTTTGAGTTATTATAAAAAAAAAATAGAAAGGCCCGCTCTTCTAGCCTACTTGCGCCCCGCCCACGCAGTCCCAAAAAAACAACACTAAAGCCCAAGTGCCGAACCTTAAATATCACTCTCTCCTTTCCCAGTTCACACCCACCCACTCGGCCAGTACCCTGCTCTTCTTCCTCCAACAGTGGCCACACAACCGATTGGCCACTATCGTTAGCCACGGCTACACAATCGTTTAGTGATTGGCCCTCAAACCCACTCACTTTGCCCACATGATCCCACCCACTTAGTCACTCCCCTACATGATCGTTAGCCACTGGTAGCTCGCACTCGGCCACATAGCAACGGGGCCTCCACGTTGACTGAATTGCCCTCATTTGAAGTAACAAAAAGCATTATTCTTGCCCTTGAAAATCAGTGAAAAGAACCAAAATGCCTTTTGTCGTTATCCGGTGAGGAAATTACAAAAAATTGGAAAAGGTTAAAGAAAGCAGCAATTTTGGGTTATTGAAGGATTTCTGTCTTGCCGCTGGGTTATTGAAGGATTTCTGTCTTGCCGCTCCTCAAGCAGAATAGATGGGCGGCCGAGCTCTTACCTTCTTAAGCTTAGCAATGCTGTCTTTGGTTGGAAGTTCATGTGGCCCACACACCTGCAACACCTCCTCAGGTGCCATTTCTTGCCACTCTGGATGCATGCCTAGCCGCACTGCTGTCCAGGTCAGCAAATTCGATGTGGAGTGCTTCCCGGCGAAGAAGAAAGTCTTGCCACCTTCGTACGTAGCTGCTTACAAAGGCGATTCGAGTGACGACATCTTCTGTCAGATTTTGGAACCAAATCTCGGCGAGGCTATTTCGACGGAGCTCACATAACTACTTGCGCTCTCCGCGCACAAGAGCATTCCTCTATATGGGATATACCGGCCCCACTACAAAACATCATCAATCCCAATATTTGGAAGAGATTTGATAATGCACATGGAGTCAGTTGTATTGTAGAGAAAGACTTCGTAAGCTATTGAACATCTTTTGTAAAATTTAAACAATCTAATTTTTAAATTTTCATTTTAAATATATTGATAAAGAATATAAAAATATCCATTATTTATATTAGCTAATAAAGTAGAAAATTTATTAAAATTTCTATTTTTAAAATGTAGCCTAGACAAGTATATCATTGTCATATTTTCTTTAAATATTAATCTATATATCTTACACTTAAACAATAATCTCGATTCAAAAGATAAATAGCAAATTATTCAAAAGAAATTTTATAAATATTGATAGTTAAGATATCATTTCTATGTATTATTAGTTTAACTTACATGCCAAAGTCAAGAAGTACGTATTTTTTTGAAAAAGTTTTACCATGTAAGTAAGAAGTCTTGATATTTTATATTACAAAAATATGCTATAATTTTTTTTATAATCACACAAATGAATTGAGGCATCACAAGTGCAGTGTGGTCCTCCCTCCGCGACATATTTTCCATAGGAAAATAATCATGCAACCCCAATACATAGTAACTTCTTAACATAGCAATTGCATGAGATCTTAACCCACTCGTAATAGTAAATCTTTGTCATTCCATTTGAAATTCTGGTAAATAATCTACTAAATGGATTGTTGAACTTTAGACCACCATGTCCAACAACCTCCATGGTTCCAACATTTAATGCATTTGTGATTTGCATTTATTTTGTCTCTCAAGTATTAGAGTGCATTATTACGTGATTTTTTTGTGAACCCTTTTTTTGTGTCTTATAATATTTTATACTTATTATATACTCTTTAAGAATATGTCCAGAAAAGAAGTACAAGCTTCACTCAAGCTTCATGGTGTAAATTATCATAAGAAAGAAAATCTCATTGGGATAAGGTAAGTTTAATTAGAATTCTCCATAAGAGCATGTATAAAGGAAGTACAATCTAGAAATCGGATTGTCACACACTTAGGTTGGAAGAATGTAATAGTCAATTTCAATGCATCTACAGAAAAAAGCTATGATTATATATAATTTACAAATAAACAGGATGGATTAAAGAAAGAATGACAAGTGTGGGATAAACTTATAGAGAAAGAAACTGGATTAGGATGAGATTCTTAAAAGAAGACTTTGCTAGCCAATGATGGATGGTGGACTCAAAAATTACAGGTTAATTTATTTTTCTATTTTGATTTTAAGTTAATTTGTCAAATCAATAATAGTTTAATATTTTTATCATTATTATAATGCAGTAAATTTCAAAGGAAGCAAAATTTAGAGAGTGATGGTTACTATTAATTGAAGAGATGAACATCCTGCTTAAAGATGTGGTTGCCACTAGTGACAGAATTTGGACACCATTTTTAGAGTATTTCCTCATGATATTATAAGAGATGTGGGAAGGAGTAGCGAGCAGTTTGATTTTATGAAGGTTTAGACAGCAATAATGTTGAAGGACAGTGGAAGGGAGTAAATGATATTTTTATAGATGACACTCCTTTTAATGTTGTTACAGACGGTGATAATAGTTACATTAGGGAAAACAGAGAAGAACAAAAACAAATGGGCGTAAGAGAAAGGAACAAGACTAGTAATGCCGAATGAATACGAGATGTATGGAGAAATTAGTTAAAGTTATGGACTCATGTGGCGCTCAAAGTACGAAGATGAAAGAAAACTAATATTGAAAATGTAATAGAGATTGTTCATTAGTTGCTTGGGATGGGGTCGGGTGGTGAATTATGGTGGCAAGCTAGTAGTTTAATATCGGATAAGGTGCACAGAGAGATGTTTTTTGTTGTGAAAGAGCCAAAACTACGGTTAGCATTGCTAAAAGGAAAGATAGACCAATTTCATAATGACTAACGACCTAGTTATTGTGATGTTTATAAATGATTTTTATGGTTAAAATGTCATATCTTTTGAGTTTTGTTTGTTTTTAGAAATATAGAGCATGTTATTGTGATTTTTCTCTTTTGTTGGATATATTAGAAAATTATTATGAAACTAAGTTTGAAGTTATATGGTATATTATTGTGATTGCTTTTATTATTTTTGATATTACATATATTTAATTAAACAATGATGATGAGAGCTAAATAATGTTATTGAAATGTCATTTATTGGAGTAATGTTTTTCAATGCAGACTATTCAAAATTCTGTCTTAAACAACCATGTAGAATATTATCGTTTATTGGCCACCATTTTGTTAAGGATATACTACTTTTGCCATGAGTTTAAAATAGAAAAGTATGTCTTTCATTTATTTTGCACTTCCTTAGTCAAAAAGTATTGATTGAAAAATAACAAAATTATGAGGATTGGGAAAATGATTAGGATGTTTTCAGTAATTGTAAGTCGTGGTGTTGGAAATAGGATGATTCAAGAACATTTTCAATACTTAGGAGAGACTGTTAACGGGCATTTTTATGCTATTCTTCAATCATTTTTTAAAATGACATTAGATATGTTAAAGCCTGAGGAACTTAATTTTAGAAAAAAATCATCATAAAATAGAAGATGACAAAAGATCTATTCCATATTTTAAAGATTGTGTAGGAGCATCGATAGTACACATATTCCTTGTATTGTTTCTTCTAGTCAGAATGTAGGACATATAGGTTGAAAAGGCTTTAGAATACAGATATTATGGCTTGTGATTTCAATATGTGCTTCACATTTGCACAGGCTAGATGGGAATGAACCGCTGATGATACTTGAATATTTACAGAAGCAGATAGTTAAATTTCCCTCATCCACCTTCAAGTTTGGGCGTATAATTATAAATTCTTTATATGGTTATAGTATATTTTATTTATACTTCACGAATAGTTATAGATGTATTTTTTAATTTAAATTTGCAGAAAAATATTATCTTGTTGATGCTTGGTTATCCAATGAGACCGTATAAAAAGGAATGGTATCACATACTTGATTTTTTATGAATTCAAAAATCATAATGAAGTTTTTAACAATTATGACTCAAACTTGAGGGATAATTGAGAGGACATTTGGTGTATGAAAAAAAATTATTATTTTGACTGCTTATTTATTTGATACACAGATTCATCTTATTATTGCTATTGTGGTTATACATAATTTTATAAAGAAAAATAGCAACACAAACATAATTTTACTGCTGAATATACCAATGAGTCATCTCTTGAGCCGAGGCGTTACATGTTCTAAAATTTTTAAGCATTTGTTTGACAATCAACGAAATATTATGAATTCTTTGATGTTTTTATTTTTATTATACTTATTTTTAAATTTAATAAACTTTGTGATGTGAAATATTTGATCTAGATTGTTTGTGTGGATTAATTTTAATATAATATATATCAGTTATTGTTTGAAAGATTTAAAAATACACATTTGGATAAATTTTATTAAAAAGGCTTTGTACCTGTCCTTTTTAATAATTTACTATTTGGGTTGTCCCCAAATGGAATGCTGATCTGGCTCTCGAGAAGATCCCGCCTGAAATCCTGCAAGATAAAGAAAACGTCAGAGGGCGCCGGGGTGGTCTCGGCGCGAGCACTCCGACGCTCAAGTCAAATAGGGACCTTAATAGGGGGTGTGAATAATAAAGAGAGAGCCTAGAGAGCTCCTATCCTGAAGGTACATACCTGAGTGTATTTATAGATGAGCATGGATGCGTAGTCGGGATGCATATGCAGTCTGTATGCAAAAAGGATACCCAATCCTCCTAGAAAATGGGCTCCATAGAGATAACTACTGACAATCCCATGAATATTGGATTGTGCAAAGTTAAGAAATAAAAGTCCCTTTTGAATAGGGATCCCACGTGGCAAAGCGTAGCCCAATGAATTAGGTATCTGTATTAGAGTTCCCTAACACCAGTCCTCCCTCAAGGAGACGTGGTAAAACCCGTCTTCTCATTTATTTTATCCTAAGTGCATGCTTCAACGCTTCCGCATATTTCTGTCTTAATGGTGCTCCTGATATGCGATAGGTGTAGTAAACGATGCAATGCTCAGCTTTTCAAAACTTGACGGCTCTCTCTTAGGAGTGCTTACTTTGGCCCTCTTCGTTGAGTGTCCTCTGTCTCTCTACTAGGAGCCGAAACTTGACAGCTCTCTCTTGAGAGCACGTACTTCAACTCTCTCCTAGGAGCCAGAACTTGACGGCTCTCTCTTGGGAGCGCGTACTTCGGCTCTCTCCTAGGAGCAGTAAATTTGACGGCTCTCTCATGGGAGCGCATCCTTTGGCTCTCTCCTGAGAGCCGAAACTTGACAGACCCACTTCGAGAGCACCCTTCAGTTCCGTTCTGCAGAACCTGTGGATGTGACGGCCTTTACTGAGGCTCGCCCTTCGGTTCCGTTCTGCGGAACTTGTGGATGTGGCGGCCTTTACTGAGGCTCACCCTTTGGTTCCGTTCTGCGGAACCGGTGGATGCGGCGATCTTTACTGAGACTTTCCCTTTGGTTTTGTTCTGCAGAACTGGCGGATATGGCGGCCTTTACTGAGACTCGCCCTTCAATTCCGTTCTTTAGAACCGGTGGATGTAGCGATCTTTACTGAGGCTTGGCCTTTGGTTCCGTTCTGCGGAACCGGTAGATGCGGCGGCCTATACTGAGCCTCGCCCTTCGATTCCATTCTGCAGAATCGGCGGATGCGGTGACCTTTACTGAGACTCGCACTTCGGTTCCGTTCTGCAGAACCGGTGGATACGGTGGCCTTTACTGAGACTCGCCCTTCGGTTCCGTTCTACGGAACTGGTGGATGCAGTGGCCTATACTGAGGCTTGCTCTTTGATTCCATTCTGCGGAATCGGCGGATGTGACAGTCTTTACTAAGACTCGCCCTTCGATTCCGTTTTGCGGAACCGGCAGATACGGCGGTCTTTACTGAGACTCACCCTTCAGTTCTGTTCTATGAAACCGGTGTATACGGTGTCCTTTACTGAGACTTGCCCTTTGGTTCCGTTCTGCGGAACCGGCGGATACGGCAGTCTTTACTGAGACTCGCCCTTCAGTTCCGTTTTGTGAAACTGGTGGATATGGTGGCCTTTACTGAGACTCGCCCTTCGGTTCCGTTCTGTGGAACCGGTGGATTCGGCAGCCTTTACTGAGGCTCACCCTTCGGTTCCATTCTACGGAACCAGCGGATGCAACGACCTTTACTGAGACGCCCTTCGGTTTAGTTCTGCGAAATCGATGGATTACTGAGACTCGCCCTTGAGTTCTGTTCTGCGGAACCTGTGGATGCGGTGACCTTTACTGAGGCTCGCCCTTCGGTTCCGTTCTGAGGAACTAGTGGATGCGGCGGTCTTTACTGAGACTCGCCCTTTAGTTTCGTTCTGCAGAACTGGCGGATACAACGGCCTTTAATGAGACTCGCCCTTCGGTTCCATTTTGTAGAACCAGTGGATGCAGTGGTCTTTACTGAGCCTCGCCCTTCGGTTATGTTCTGCGGAACCAGTGGTTGCGGCAGCCTATACTGAGCCTCGCCCTTCGGTTCCGTTCTGCGGAATCGGCGGATGTGATGACCTTTATTGAGGCTCGCCCTTTAGTTTTGTTCTGCGGAACTGGCGGATATGGCGGTCTTTATTGAGACTTACCCTTCAGTTCTGTTCTGTGGAACCGATGGATGTGGCGGTTTTTACTGAGGCTCGCCCTTTGGTTCCGTTCTGCGGAACCGGTGGACGTAGTAGCCTATATTGAGGCTCGCTCTTCGATTCCGTTCTGCGGAATTAGCGAATGTGGTAGTCTTTACTAAGACTCGCCCTTCAGTTCCGTTCTGCGGAACCGGCCGATACGGTGGCCTTCACTGAGACTTGCCCTTTGGTTCCGTTCTGCAAAATCGGCGGATGCGGTGACCTTTACTGAGGCTCGCCCTTTGGTTCCGTTCTGTGGAACCGGCAGATACAACGGTCTTTATTGAGACTCGCCCTTCAGTTCCGTTATGTGGAATCGGTGGATGTGGAGGCCTTTACTGAGGCTCGCCCTTCGGTTCTGTTCTGCGGAACTGGCGGATACGACGGGCTTTACTGAGACTCGCCCTTTAGTTCCGTTCTGTGGAACCGGTGGATGTGGCGGCTTTACTGAGGCTCGCCCTTCAGTTCTGTTCTACGGAACCGGTGGACGCAACGGCCTATATTGAGGCTCGCTCTTCGATTTCATTCTGCGGAACCAGCGGATATGGTAGTCCTTACTAAGACTCACCCTTCGGTTCCGTTCTGTAGAATCAGCAGATACGGCGGCCTTTACTGAGACTCGCCCTTCGGTTCCATTCTGTGAAATCGGTGGATGCGGTGACCTTTACTGAAGCTCGCCCTTCGATCCCGTTCTGCAGAATCGGCAGATGCAGCGACCTTTACTGAGGCTCGCCCTTCGGTTCCGTTCTGTGGAACCGGCGA
The DNA here is from genome assembly GCA_036873735.1 of Pouteria campechiana. NCBI lineage: Eukaryota > Viridiplantae > Streptophyta > Magnoliopsida > Ericales > Sapotaceae > Pouteria > Pouteria campechiana. Next base: position 54,592 of record JAYJMB010005490.1, read on the forward strand.
ATATGGCGATCTTTACTGAGACTTGCCCTTCAGTTCCGTTCTATGGAACTGGTGGATGTGGCGGCCTTTACTGAGGCTCGCCCTTCGGTTCCGTTCTGCGAAACCGGCGGATACGACGGTCTTTACTAAGACTCGCCCTTTAGTTCCATTCTATGGAACCGATAGATGTGGCAGCCTTTATTGAGGCTCGCCCTTCGGTTCCGTCCTACCGAATCGGTGGACGCAGCGGCCTATACTGAGGCTAGCTCTTCGATTCCGTTCTGCAAAACTGGCGGATGTGACAGTCTTTACTAAGACTCGCCCTTCGGTTCCGTTCTGCGGAACCGGCGGATACGGTGGCCTTTACTGAGACTCATCCTTCAGTTCCGTTCTTTGGAATCGGTGGATGCAACGGTGTTTCGAGACGCGTCGCGGAGAGGCGCTCAAGAAGTCAGATCAGGCATAGTAAATAATGAGGAAGAAACGAAATGCGAACGGAAC
>JAYJMB010005491.1:0-11922 GCA_036873735.1 Pouteria campechiana
TTTCACTCTTTCCAATTACCTATGGTGTTTAGCATAATTTAGGTGAAAACTCTTTAAGATCAGAATAACTTTAATGAACCAAATATATTAGTTTAGCATAAGATGTGTACCATAACCATCTATCCATTTATTTAAGAGAGATCATACATGGTTTAGCATAAGGTATACCATAACCATGTTCTCAGAAAATCAGTCTAATTCATAAAATCTGTGATCAATCAATTTAATAAATCAAACGATTACAATAATTATAATAAATAAAATAAGATAAAATTGAATTGATAAACCAACAATCTTTGTTGACGAAGAATATCAAGGAGGGCTACATCTTCGCCCTAGAAAAAGAAAATTAGTTCATGTTAAAAACAAAAAGAAAACTCTTCAAAATATGTATGTTGCAAAACTTGAAATTTCTCTTTTACTCCCTTGCAAAACTCTCTTTCAATTGTGTGTTCTTAAGCTCCGCCTTGTGTTGATTAAAACATGTTTTACACAAAATAATTGCAATTTCCAAAAATAACCCCTGCTGTCTCACATTCAGGTGCTACGATGCTCAACTTTTGTCCGCCGAACCAATGTTGCAGCGTTATTGGGCGCCGTGACACTCGTTTGCCGCTTGCCGCACTTCTATTTTGCCGTTTCAGGTGCCACGACGCTCAGCTACTGCCTACGGTGTGTCTTCCTTCACCATTTGGGCGCTGCGACGCTCGTTTGGGCACAACGACGCTTAGTTGCTGTCCACTCTTTACTTCAGCACTTGTTCCAGTTGTTCTCTCATCCAAAACTCCATTGCGTTTCCTCTTTTCCTCATTGATTTCTTCATCTTCAATGCACTTGCATACCTATTTACAAACACAAATACAATCAAAACAACTCAAGAATCAAATCAAAATTTAGCTAACAAGATGTGATAGAAGTGAATATAATTCACTTATCAAATATCAATATAACCTCTGAAATCTCATCAAAAGAGTATCCATAACATGTGAATTTAGGTATGAAAATATGATATATTATGAGCTTATCATATCCATATGGACAGATGTCATATGAATATGAGGCTACATGTCAACAAGATGATGACGAACTTGAGCAACCTATACAATACTCCACTTGATATTAAGGTAAGAGATGGTGCTTTGTTTTAGTTTTCAAAACACTAATCGTGTATTTTTTTTTTGGACTTATTTTGGTAGATATAATGCTTAATATAATGCCTTTTCTTGCTAAGATTTACTCTCTTTCTATTTGCCTATATGTATTTCTCATTTGCATTTTCATTATTCATGCAATGGTGGCTTTTTTGATCTAATTTTTCTTAAATTATGTATTTATATTTATCATAATTTATTATAAAGTTTCATTGAAAATCTCTTAAATTTTCTCTATTTTTCTAATTTTTTGATTTTTTTGATCAAGTTCCAAGAAAAGCGATAATATCTTTTTTCGGGCTACCCAAAAATAGGTATTTATTGATAATATGAACACTGTTCCTGATGACTTGACCAGATTATTTTGGAGCATTCGTTTGTTCACAAGGCCATCCCAAGTGATCTCCTATGTTTCTAGTGGATATTGGCACACTTAACAGAGTAGAATTTGCCCTTTAGCTTCAGTGGATACTTTCACTACTGTGTACATGCACTAGACAAAGTCGATATGGTATCAACCCCGACAAATATATGTCATATGCTTGTCATCTTAGGGACTAAAGTAGTTGTGCTTTTGTATGTATCAGGTTTACCATGCTGATTCATGATATCTTCTAAATGTTTTGATCATACAATTAACTCAGTAAAGCTTTTTCTTCCCTTCTTTCCACTTTCCACCACTGCCACACTTTAGGAAAACATGGTAGCACCATCATTTACCCAGCAGATACTAAAACATTTCATGGTAGGGAACAACAACTATTATCATGAAGAGATGGCTAATTATCTCTTTCCTACTTAATTGGCTAATCGAAAAGGTTCAAGTGGTTCAGTAGCTTAAGTTATATTGCTTTCTTTTAACTCATTGTCTATTTAGAACTGACAATATATTATTTATCGCCACTTTATATGGGTTGAGCTCTTTAAAGTAGATCTCAAGTTTAGTCCCAAGTCATCACTGAACTGAGTTCAGAGAAATCAGAAATAAGAAAACAGGGATTTACATTTATTTCCAGCCGTTCAGAAAAGAAAAATAAAAAGTACAAGTATGTTTGTTTGCTTTCAGAGAGATTTTATGGCTGTTAAATTGGTGGTGAGTTTAATATATTCTATGCTGATTCATTGGTAGGATTGTAAAAATCAAACTCTTTCCTAGTGCAACGCTATCTGCAAACAGTCTGCAGATTTTTTTTTTCTCATGAGTCATGAACAGCACTTGCTGATGAGGCTTCCACAAAAACACATCATCAGTTTCTTGTTATTTATAAATGAGATACTATTAATAGGTGAGAGTAGAAAAGGCATAACCACAAACATAGAGAAATGAAGGGATTCTTTAAATTATAAGTGTTGTTGGATTAGTTAAATCAAAGAAAGGTACATTCAAGGTGATGTCAGTGACACTAATATTGAAAACATTGACTTAGGATTCTTGATAAGTCATCCCAAAAATGACCATTCCTAAATATCGGATCAACAATTTATCAAAACGGAAAAATAAAAAAAGGTTTCACACTTAGAAATGAAGTTGGTTGGAAGGAGTGGAGGTTTGTCTCTATTGCCCCCAGTGATCATGGCTACCAATCAAATAAAGGGAAATTTTATGGATGACCATGAAATCAATCTTGCATTGTGCAATGGAGTATTGTATAGCTAAGGAATTATCCATCTGTCTCTGTCTGTCTTTCTTTTTGTCTATCTATCTATCTATCTGTCCATCATCTGTGTCTCTGTCTGTGCGTCTGTGTATGTCAGTTTTGTGCATGTGAGAAATCAGTTTGAACTGAAATTTTATATGAAACCTCTCAATTTGTGCTCACCATGATATTTTGATTGGATTGAAACCTACCATCTTTGTTTGGCACACAATGATGTTTTGATTTGATTACTTATCATCCTTGTTTCTATAATCTCTTACGTTGCTGACAGTAAGAGCAGCTCATGGTGACACTTTCTGTCTCTGCAAATGTCAGGCCTTGGTTGTGACCTTTACACTCTTCCATAAATGCATCAAGCTCTTTCAATATGACGCTATTAGCAGATAGTGTTTCCTGAGTCCAATTTTAAATTTTGATATTTTGCCTCATTTAAGTATTTATCTTTTTTAACAAATGTGCATTGTTAACCATCAAGGTTGATTTTTCACGGCATGTATTTATGCTGTTGCCATTTATCACAATGGTGTATGAACCTGACAGACCTGCCAGTTTGAATTGAATCATCTGGAACTGGTTTGTGTTCTGTCCATCTGATTAGTTCAAGTAAACCTTTTTGAAAAATCTAACATACGGGAACTCGGTATGACTACTGGTCCAGTTTTAACGACATTTATCTACCATATTATGAGAAAAATTATGAGACTCTGGTTACTTTTGTTATCCAAACTATGTTTGATACTTAAACATCAGCATATGAAGGAAGAAAGTAAATAAATCTTAGTATTTTCTATTCAATAGGCCTTTCTGTTTGATCTTTGATTCATCTTCTTATCTAAATCCTTTTCTCCTTCGTGTAGGTCTGGTGTTTTGAATGTTCATAACTTCCAAGTGACTCACATGCATTGCCCTCCTCCTCCTTGGTTGTAAGTGAAGTTGATCCATTAAATTATTGTATGACCACTTTTACAGTTATGGTAACTGTTTTATTTTGTCATTGCTAACCACTGTTTTCTGATTGACATTGGGTGTTAGGGATGGTAAAGAGGTGCCAATCCATTGTTGTTATTTAAGAAAACCAGCATGGTTGCCAACTTGTTCGGTAGGATACGATCTTTTAATTTGTCTTTTTTACCTGTAATTTGTTACCTCACTATCTATTTTCATTCTTTAACTCTACCCATTGTTCTCTATCCATGGATGTTACACCATAATTCTCTTGGAATGTTTGTTATTTAAGCCTAATGCCATAACGCATTGGCAATCCTCTTGTGTAGGTTACGACAAGCACATTTTATATAGCTGCTTGTCTTTTTGTTCAAATGATGGTTCTTCATATTTTTTGTAAACTAAGAGTTGTGACAAAATTCAAGGGTTCATTCAAGCTCTAACCTAAGTATAGTTCTAAATATTAATATGGAACACTGTATTAGCATAGTGTTCGTAATATCAATATATAACTATTTATTGGTGGCTCAGAAAGAAGATATTATTATATTTATTGGATATATTATCGTTTTTTACGAGAGCTTTGTTGAAAAATAGGTAAAAATTAAGAGAATTTCAATGAAACTTTGTATAAATTATTATAAATATAAATATACAATTTGAGCAAAAAATTAGACTAACAAAGCCAAAATTTAATGAAAAATGGAAACACATATGAGAAATGCATATAGTTAGATAGAAAGAGAGTAAATCTTAGTAAGAAAATAACATGATATTAATCATTAAGTAAAAAAAATCAATATATGATTAATATTTTAAAAATTAAAATCAAACATAGTCTCACAACTTAATACCAAGTGGAGTGTCGTGCAAGTTCCTCAAGTTTATCCTTATCTTGTTGATGTGTAGGCTCATCTTCATATGATTTTTGCCCATTAGGATAAGGTCCTCAAAAAATATTATAAGATGATGATGAATCAACTCCACTTTTTGAGTAATTTGATAGTGTATTATATCCATATGATTGGATGTTAAGAGAGGCCAAGTTGAGTTGAATCGACTGTGAGGAGGGTTGATATCATTTATGTAGGGGGCTAGACCAAGCCAAAGCAGCCTGTGGAATTTACCTTCATAATCTAAATCTGGAATCATTTGACCGTTAATATGGATACACATCTCTTAGACTATAATAAGACTCTTCTCTACTACCACTTAAACTTATCAATGCAATACTATTTGTAAGCACACAGGCTTCAATTGGTTCCTTGCCCTTCTTACTCTTTGACCTTCTCTTATATCGCTAGGAGTGCATCATGATCCTTATCCTATCTTGTATGTGTATATCCTTCCTCACAAGTAAATGGGTTAAATGGCTTTTGACTTCGTGGGTATGATGAGCCACCTCCACCAATGCCACCATTGACACCACCGCCCTTTTTGTTATTATCATCATTACCATCATCACCATCACCACTACTACCATCATCACCACCACCACCACCACAAATGATCGTTGAGACATTTGCGAGCCTCATCGAGCAACTGACTAGGTTTTAGATTTGGATAATGGATTAAAGGTTTCTTTTGAGGTTTGCTCTCACTGTATCACCTCTCTACATCCACCCCTTGTGCATGGGCTTTTTGGACAATGATTTCTGCTAGATTAACATTTTGTTTATCTAGATTTTCTGATTGCAATTATTCATAAAATAGATCTTCTTTGGTGTCATCTTCCTTCAAATGTGCATGCTTTCCAATCACCATCAGATTCGGAGGGTCTTCGGGTTCTCTATTTTTATCCCGTAGCAACCTCTCTATAGCTTCATATTATAATAACATAGCACTAGCTTCTTGAGCTTCTCATACCTTATTCTATTCCTTCTTTGGTATCGACGAGGGAGAATGTGTTCTAGTTTCATTTATATGGCGATAAAGATACTATTTGGCTTAACTTTTTTATTGTTAATAGCTTGAGTGCCATATAAATTCCACCATTCATTTATAATCAATTTGAGATCATGCATTAGTACTTGTAAAGATTAAGTAGATATGCAAGTAAGTCATCATCAATTAAAAGTAATATGACACAAGATTTAATGAAATGATTACCTGTAGGGTAAACATTTTGATCATGATTGAATGACCATTGCCTTTTCAAGTATCCCTCACGCTTCGCAGAATACAATCAACTATTAGAATATATACACGGATCAATGTACCCCTTTTGTATTAAATAAGATAATGGAGTGTATTTAATAGACATCATAAGTAGCCTACCTTGGTTCCAAACTCATCAATATTAGGGTAATTAGGAAATAACTTTCCAAAGACTTGAAATATCACATCATTCAACTCAATATTTGATAAAAGACTACACTTATAATAGTATTTTGGGTTAAAAAAATACGTTGCAATAAGAAGATTGCAATTAAGCCATAACAAAAGAAGATACATAGAGACAACATAAATAAGTTATTATTCACGTGAGAGGACTCACCAGTCGCATGTAGTAGATGATGGGGCATATTCTTCTAGCAATCTTCTATGATGGTAATCATGCATTGCCCGCCTCTCACATTTTTCTCTATGGACTCCATAAAATGGAATGTCTCATATAGATAACCCATATTATGATGTCTCATTATTTACCACTTTCAAAACTCTATATATGGGTTCTAGAATACTCAATACCCATCGAACTTTATACCAGAAGGAAGCTGTCATAGTGATTTGCTCCACCTCTAACCCATTCTTACCATGTGCATATTTTAAATCATGTCACACATCCTTGTTGAATACCATACTTAGTGCTTGGGGGGCATTCCTTAGACTTTCCAATGCGATGTAATTTATAATGAATCAAGTCTTGCCTAGACGTATAATCTTTCTTATGTAATTGCAGTCTTCATGAAATAGTACCTTCACTCAACTATGGTTGTAGATGAATTTAGTAATTTGTTGACATATCTCTATCACATTATACACACTCGGTTGTTGACCAATATCATCCAAGATGAGATAAATACAGTAGGCTACACAAGGAGTCCAATACAAAACCAATTTTTGCTTTAATGCTTTTCCAGACTGCCATTTTTTGTAATGATTTGCACCATATGATATTTTGATTCGAGTGATTCAATTTGCTTCTCAATCAGATCTTGAATGTAAGATGCATTTTTGATATGCCTAGATGTATTCACAGATTTACAGAATATCATGGTGCTTCGATAATACAACTTAAAATTGATGGTAATCAGCTTTGTGGGGCTTGTCCATCTATCGCACATTACAGCCAAATCACAAGTTTCCTATTTATACGCCATTCCTTCTATTTTTCATATCCTCATTCTCTTGATTAAAATATGAATCCCCCCAATCTGGTGTGTTGAAGGAGGCTGCACATTTTCTCCTTCCAACTTGAATCATATTCTTAAATGGTACATTATTTGCCAAATTGAGAGGAACAATACCATAAATGAAGAATCAAGATACATGAGTTCCAAGTTTACTCACATTATCTTTATACTCTTTGTATATTTAAGTCATCTTTTTTTATATGCCACCAACCTGTCCATACAACTTAGTTGTGCTCTCCTTGTAGATGAAGTATGGTACAAGAACTTTAGTATACACTTTTGCCTCACTCCATCCAATCTCCCATGCATGCTTCTCCTCCAACTTTCCTTCTAGAACCGTGGAAATTAGGTCTCCTCCTCTCCAATCTAATTTCCTTCTCTCTAGCCCATTACTCTGCCTTGCTAGCTTCCATAGCTCGCCTCATCTACTTTCTCTTATCTCCATCATCCTCATCCTCACCTACATTATGATAAAAATCATCTAATTTGGCTGTAAATTCTTTTTCCTTTTGCTTTTGAGCCTTTCTATTACTCACACTCAATTAAACAACCTCTTTTATTAGTGCTCTAACATCTTTATGCACCATTGGACAATTTTTAACATTTAGACTACTCTAAGCCAAGTGTTCCTTTAGTCTAGTGATTCCTCCCGACTTCATAACTTGCTTGCAGTAGTTGTATTAAGCTCCAAACGGGTTGCTTGGGACCGACTTCCCGTGTTCCCAAGCAAAATCTTGAAGCTTACTTTTGCCCTTGATACTCTTATCTGCCAACATTTTAACCTGAAAAAATATTTAAAATATAAAAAATTGAATTTTCATTGCCTAGATATATATCTCACCCTCCGAAACCACTCTTGAAAGTATATAAACATATAATAGCCCATAAACATGCAAACTCGCACTAAAATGGCACATCAGAATTTTTTAGCACTAAATTACTTTTTAATTTTTTTTAATAATTATTATATATAAATTTGTAATAAATAGAAATAATTATATTTGAACTTAGTACTGTTTATGTTAATAAACAGGTTTAGATACATCTGTAAATGTGTTGTAAAAAATTCCAAATTATTAATTGATTTTAATATAAAATTAATTAAAAAGAAATTAATAATTAAAAAAATTATAATCTGTTTACATTTAAAGCAATGCTAAAAATGCATATTCACTTTCTTCTTTAAATTATTTAGAGCTTTATAGTGAAGCATTTGAAGCCAAATATCGATGTAGGCTTTTCTCTCCAAATTCTTTTTTTTTTCCAAAAAAGTAAAAAAGAGAAATCTGCGATGAAGTTGTTTTTTACTCATAGATCAATCATCTTGGTGCCATTATCAAACACAAATGACTGCAGATCTGGTTTAATCAAATGATTTGGGGAAAATCTCCAAATTAAATGTTCTCCCCCAAAACCTCACATAAATTCCTAAATTTGTTGATGCATGTTGTTTAAATCCATGTAAAACAGTGCATAAAAAAAAGATGAAATCATACTTGTTTTTACGTGGACAGTGTCCCACTCCTAGAGCAGAAAAATAGTAATTTGATCTTCAAAATGTAGTTTTTTGAAATAATAACTGAAATGAAGTCTTTGAAATGTGGTTTCTTGTGTAGTAAAGAGGGTTTTGAAGCTTTAAAATTGGGTTTGAGGGTGATTTAGGGCAAACAATGTTTGAATGGACGTATTATACACTCCCACCCCACCCCATCAATGAAATCATTTGGGCAACATGCTAATATCAGGAAATCTCCCATAAATTCAATTAATCACGATATTTTTTATATTATCGTAGACAATATTAATACATGTGGTAATCAACAGATAAAATCATTTTTAAGGATAATTTTTTATTGGTCAGGTGCTGGAACGATAATATCGTCAATTTTAAGAACACTATATCAGCTAGCAGATTAGTCTATATTGGTCCATGTCCATTGTATGCGGATTTTCTATGGAATTAGATTCGAGATAACTTTATTTCATTATATACTGGTGATTCACTTTGAGAATTCTCTTCTCCTTTGAATAATCAGATCATGTGTTGGAAAGAAAATTTGTAGTCCACTACCCACAAGCTCCCCCTGAATCTAAGTCTTCTCTTTCAGTCTGACTTTCTCAATTTCCTCAAAATTCTCTCCCTTTTTGTCTTAATAAAAAAGGTCGGTAGGGGTAATGCGGATAACTTAGTTTCAATTGGCAGAAAAAAGGCAGAAATGATGAGGAATTCATGCATTCACTTAAATTGTAGTCACGGATTTGATTTTTTCTTTTATACTTGCATACATATATAAAGATGTATATATAAATAGATTCATTCCAATTTTCATTTAAGGATTTGTTAATAAAATGGTTAAGCTTTATTTATTTTTTTTATTGTGCAAGTAAAAGTTAAATAAGTTGTAACTAAATTTATTAATAACATTGAGTGAGATAATTTGGATAAATTAGATTCGATAGAAATATAGTCTTGAATATTTTCTTAGGTATTTGATCTTATAAGTTTTCTATTTAGATGATGTTTGAAATTCTAATAAACATTTGGAAGAAAAAAAAATCAAGTGAACAAGTTAGATTTTATTTATGGGCTTTATAAGACCAACAATGTTATTTCTCATACATGAATGAAAGGCACTTTTTCTCATTTAGTAATTGTTTTTTATTTTAGGGAGGTATTTGAGGTTGCTAGGAAACATGAAGGATGTATTTGTGAAAAGATAAAAAATTGAGGGGTGCATGAGATTGTTGAAAATGTGTGGTGTTTATCTGATAGTTTTTCAATGATGGAAGGAAGCTATGCATCTTTCTACTAATTAATTTTATGCTTCTAAGAAGCTTTCTTTTTGTCCTTTGGTTATTGAATGATTATTGACATAAGTTAACTACCTTTGCATATATGAATATTATGAAAGGAACTATAATAGGTGTGTTAAAGTTAAATATTAGTGCTTTTGTGGAATCCTAATTATGATAAATCCTAGGATATTAAATATCTGATCAGCTGAGACAAGATATAGGGATGCATTAGCTAAGTTGAAATAAAAGTGGGCTTTATCAGCCGATATGGCCCCACATAGAATATATCAGTTCCATATTGATCAACATCCTCTTTTTTGCAATAAATGACTATTGTTGGGGGAAAGAATATGAATTTTTTGACTTTAAACAGCATTCCATCTCCTTACAATCCATTTTAACCTCATTGAAGTTGTTTAGATAGATATATAAAGGTTTCTTTGGTGATTTAGAGTGATTTTAAAAGATTCATTTGAGCTTTATGGGATGATTAATTAGAGGTTTAAGTTAAAAGAATCCCATTACTCTTTAAGATTTGAGTTGAGAAGAGGAAAAAGAAGCCCTTTTCAACCATAGTGAGGGATTTAAATATGGTTTTAAATTACTTATTTGGTGTTGAATCTAAGGCTGACAATTGTGATGAAACTTTGAGAAAATCTTTAAAAAAGCAATTTGGGAAAATCTTTAAAAAAGCTATGTTTTAGATATTCAAATGCGCATATAGTCAAAATTTGATGATAATATAACATTAGAATTGGGAAAATAAACAAAATATCAAGTATAAAATTTTCTGAAAGCAAATTAAGTGAATTATAACAAGATTGAAGTAACAGTTTGCACATTAAAGAATTTAGTTAGTTAGTGATTAATGAATAATTACAATAAAAACATGTGAAAAATTTAAAGCATAGACTATTTATTTACATAAAAAATTTTGACGAAGACATAGCCAAATTAAGAGTCACAGAAAACTGACTTAGTTAGAATGGATTGATATACTGTTATTCATACATGAAAAATAGAAAATTATTATATCTTCTTGTATATATAAAATCTTTTTCCTTTCGAATACTTTTCATGATTTTCTGGAAAACTGTATTGTCCGATACAAGATGATACTGATACTCTTTTGATATGCCCATATTGTACTATTTTTCAGGTGTTGTTTGCACCTGATACAAATATTCAGAACCATGAGCAAAAATGTTTCTATAATCTGGATGTCTTCTTTTGCAGATATATGTAGTTGGGTCTTCCTTTGAAGATGGAATTCATTTGCTAGATTTCTATCCAGACTCAACTTCAACGTGTCATGTAGATTTTGAGTAAGCAAACTTATATCATTACCTGAAATTGCAATTGTATGAAATTTGCAGACTGTTGCTCTAAACCTCCTATCATGAAGAATAGGACGCTATGCATTGAATTACTTACCTCATATTCATTCATACATGGATGTTATGTCTTTGCTCATATTCAAGATATCCATTTTGCCCAAAATATTGGTTGCTTTGAAGAGTGATACATGTTGATATTGTAATTGCACATCACAAATATCAGCCAATAATATTGCTCCAAAGAAATTATAATATGAAATTAAAAAGCAATGGAATTCTAAGATAATCTCTGTAGTATAATTAGAGACATTGAAACAAACATTGAAAATGAAAAGAATGTTATATGGAACTGATAAGCATGCCAAGATCCAGTTCAAATAGGAGCAGAATTTCTAATAGACACTATAGAATTAAAGCAATATATGTGTGTGAAAAAGAAAAAGGACAAAAGAAAGGCAATTTCATTCTCAATCAACTGAAGTCTAAATTGTGAACTGTCTTAACTCTAATAAAAACAACTTTATTTATAGAGACTCATGCATAACAATAACTCCAATTTTACACAACTGTAAATTAAGATCCTACATAAAATAATAGAAATAAATTAAATATCTAAACTAATCCATCCATCAAGTTGGTCAATATTTTGATTCCTTATACCCATATAGAACCTCAAATT